>ML786545.1:303729-330495 GCA_009831015.1 Picea engelmannii | reverse complement strand
ATAATAGAGGAAGGATTGATCTAAAGTGTTTCTCTCAAACAAAGATACTTCATGTTGAAAAATGACTAGCAAATTATAATTAAATTTAAAAATTGGTACCTCTTCAAAATATGTGATTTGGAGTTGGATCCAGAACTTTGTACTGTGATTTCACCAGAATTTGTACAACGATTTGACTATATCCACACATCCAAACAGTCATATGTCCATTTCATTAAATCCGTCATTGTCTTGTGACTATTTCTTTGCTCCCATTCACTATCTCCATCATTGAGAGTGAAAGGGTGACAAATAAATAGTGATTAGACAATTGTGGATTGAATGAAAGGGACATATGACCTTTTGGAGGTGTAAATGTAGTCAAATCATGGTAAAACTTTTGGGAGGGTTGGAATTACTTATGATTATTATGATATTTTATTTTGATGAGGTGACGTAGATGTGTAATAAGGGGAGAGGGAGAGAAGGGGAGGGAGGGGGATATCCAACAAGTGTCATAATTTTAATTTTTAATGGAACCAATAACATGCACCTCAATTTTTCATATTTATTATTTCCATTTCCATTGTTGTGTCGGCTAACCGCCCTCTATTTTTGGTTCGGGGGATAGAGGGGGAGAGAGAGAGGGGGTCAACCAGTGGTGAGAGTACGTAGATATTTTTCTCATGGAGGGTATTGATGATTTCTGGAGAGAGGGTGTGTGTAATCCCATTGCCTTGCCAGGGGTCCACTCCTAGACGGATATGGTTCCCAAGTCCTACTCTCCAGGTAACACCTTCTCCAATATCTGGGAAGGAGGAAGTGAGGGATTTCCAGAAGATGGATCTTGTGGAGGATTTTGCTGGAGATCTGATCTAATCTTCTAAGGACCTTGGGGCTATATATTTTTGGTAGATAATTGTAGACCAAAGATTTTTGGTGTTTATGAGCCTCCAACTTGTTTTGGCAGCCAGTGCTTTGGAGAACAGGATAATGTTTTTGAGCCCCCACCCTCCTAGGGCCTTCGGTCTTGCTATGAGTTCCCATTTTTCCCAGGGCTATATGGTTTTTTCTCTTGAGCCATACTAGATGAAGCGCGCACATATTTTTTAGATCTTTTCTAGTATTCCTTTAGGAATCCAAGCTAGCGACATCCAATATACTGGGATGGCTTATAGTACAGATTTTTTTAAGGTGAGTCTCACTTCTTTAGAGAGCCACCTAAAGCTCCATATAGATAATCTTTGCTCCAGTTTGGAGATGAGCCATTTCCAGTCTTTTTTGAGATAGTTTTTTGGTTTTAGGTGAAAACCAAGTTATTTTAGACCAACTGAGAAGTCTTGAGGGATGAAAGGGAAGAGTCTTTTGTACAATTCTTCTTCCTCTCTTTCCAATTCCGTGAAGGAGAGGGTGGATTTTTGTATGTTTATTTGCATTCTAGTTGCTGATGGGAAAAGAGTAAGTATGTTGGAAAGTATTTTAGCATCTTGACCGAAGCCACTACAGAATATGAGAATTTCATCTACGAAGAGTAGATGAGTAATTCTTTGTGTAGGGGTAATTTGTATTCCATGAAACTCCCAAGTACTGACTACATTTAAAATAAACCTACTTAAGCCTTTTTCCACCAATAAGAAGAGTAAAGGGGAAACGGGGCATCCTTGGCAGAGACCTTTTTCTAAGTTGAACAAAGGGGAAGTTGCTCCATTTATGAGAATTGTGAATGGAACCGATGAGATGCAGGCCATAATCCATTTGATGAACGATACATCGAATCCAAGGTGGGTGAGGATTAGTTTGATGTATGACCAGTTTACTCTGTCAAAGGCCTTGGAGAGGTCGATTTTTAGGATCGTACCCTTTGATTTTTTGGTTTTCAGGCTATGTAGTCCTTCTTGTGCTACCCCTATATCTTCATGGATTTGTCTTTCCTATGAGAAACCAAATTGTTCTTTCGAGGTTGACTTGGAGAGGATTGGTTTCAACCTGCATGCAATAATCTTTTCAATAACTTTATAAATACAGTTGCAAAAAGAGATGAGACGAAAGTCATCAAAGGAATTTGGCTCATTTACCTTTGGGATGAGAGCTATGAAAGTGGTATTGAGTGGGTTGTGTATCCTTCCATTTTGTCTGGATTCCTCTATAACTTTGAGAATGTCCTTTCCAATCAGTTCAAAGAAGCCCAGATATAATTCAATATTCCACCTGTCTGGTCCTGGGATTTTATCTTTTTGAAAGATTTGCATTGTGTCTTTGATTTCTGTTTCTGTAACTTCTAAAAATAGGTTTTGATTGTTCTCCTCATCGACGAAGGAGGGGAAGTATGAAGACACCTTTATGATGGCATCTAGGTTTATCACTCTGTCTTCTTTGAAGAGTGTATGGAAGTGATTTTTCCCCATATTAGCTAGTCCTTCAAAGGAAGTAACATGTGTGTCTTCCTAATCCTTTAGGCTCCAGATTGTATTTGCTCCTTTCCTTCCCTTTTCATATATGTGGAAGAATTTTGTATTCTTGTCCCCATTTTTGAGCCATATTGCTTTGTTTTTTAGTCTCCAAGTTGGTTCCTTGTTGGCTAGGAATTTCCTTCTTTTTTCTTCAAGGGTTTTGAGCTCATCGCATGAGGTGTTTGATGAGAAGCCTGACTCAATATTTTGGTAGAAATTTTCCAGTTGATCTTCAATGTTTTTTTGGGTCCCGTTCTTCTTCCTCCTGTTTTGTTTTTTCCCAAGGGATGACCCGTTTCTTCATCCATTTTAGGTTGTCCATGAATTGTATGGTTACCAAAATTCCTTCCAATTCCTGGAGGGGAGTACAGTTGTCTTTGACCAGTTTTTGGAAACTATCATCTTTGAGCCAAATAGAGAGGAGATAACAATAGGTTTGTGGACCAAACTGTAGAGTCTTTATATTACAAAGAACTTTTCAAACAAAATCTTCTTGAAGAGACAGTTATACAGCTTGCATATGAAAGAAGGTACATAAATTGTTGATCACTTGAATGTTTTCAATACTCTGATTTGTCAATTAACTAGTATGGAAGTAAAGTTATAAGATGAGGACAAGGTGGTTACGCTACTGCATTCATTTCCCGAGTCTTGAGATTATTTGGTCACAACTATGTGGTTTGTCACAACAGATACCATTGATTATGACACTATTATTGGAGCTTTGTTGTCTGAGGAGATGAGGAGAAGATCCAGTAAGGAAACCTCAACAACATAAGCAATGGTGGTCAGAGGTAAATCTATAGAAGGAGGGAAATATCATAAATGTACAACCATGTCTAAGTCAAAAGATAGTAAGGGTAAGGCAAAATGTTGGTTTTGTGTCAAATATGGGCATCTCAAGAAGGATTGTTGGAAAAGACAACAAGCATCCAAAGAGGACTCCACAATAGAATCAAATTCAACTACATGTATGGCTGATGAATTTTTTTCTGTCTGTTGTGTCTCACCACCTATGTTTGCATAGGAGGTGCAGGGCGGTGATGGTTGAGTCACCATGAAATAATAATTAAAAAAAAAAATTGTCTTACTTTGGAGTTGTAGAAATTATTGATTGCATGTAAATGGGCATATGTCTGTAAGACATGGATAGGCATGCATACCCTTGGTTTATCAGGTCACCTATGAAAATTATAGACATAGATTTAGGTATATTGAATATGTGGGGGGGCATGTAGGTTGGGTTAACCTTGACTTGGTGAAAGAGTAAAATGAGTTAAATCTGTTTTTAGGTCAAAGCGGGTGGTTTTTTGGGTCTATGTTTTTTGGGTATCCCATGGTATTCTGTCTATGAATTTCATGTAATGAAGCCTATAAAAGGATTTTTGAACGCCATTGTAAATGGACCTGGAGGTAAGCAGTGAATACTTACTTGGCTGATTTGGCCAGATTTGGTCAAAGTTGTTCAAATACAAAGTTTGAGGTGGAGCAGTGTGTCCTATTTAGAAATGTGGGTCTTAAGAAAGGTTGATGTGTTGGCAGGTCAATCAAGTGTTTGAGAATATATGATGAAGGTAAGTTCATATCCATGGAATTTGCAAAGTATTGCAAGCAAGTTGGGATCGAATATGCATGTCTAGTAATGCCAAGTTGCAGTAATAGTTGTGGACATAAGTGGTAGTGCTATCTGGTAACTCGGTCACCATCAGTTGAAAAAGACAGGAAGATTTAGGAATATCGATATGAATAATTCATCTAGTAATTAATCAAATGTGAAATTATTCGATTGTGACGCTTATGGTTTTTCATCATATTTGTAAGTAGGACCCAGATCAAATAGGTAGATCTTTGATATGGTGATGATGTTAAGGGGTGAATATTGTGATATCCTACTACTGGTAGTGACTATGTGTCACTAGTTATTAGTGGTGTGCTACTGAGAGTGGTTGTGTACCAATGGATAGTAGTTGTATACTACTATGAATAGACACAATTGTATTCTATTGGATGGAATTGTTCCAATTTCCATGGAGACTATCTAGTTAGATATTGATGATGGTGCTTGTGATTTGATCATGAGATAACATATATGGCTATGATGATGATACTGGTTGAATGGTCAGTTTTTTCTCAAGACCATTGCCTTTAATAACTCCCTAGATAGGAGGGAATGTTGATATTGTGGTAGCTGCGGGAGGTATTAACCTCCACGTGTAACCTTTCACAAGACTATAATATTCAAGGAAGTAAGAGAAACCCTAAAACATTGGATAATATCCCTAGAAGGCAAGTTGTCTGAAGAGAATATTTAATATTGACTTATTAGCCTCCATAAAGAGAAGTCAGCCCAATCAAGTGAGATAGAGAAATGTAAATAGAGGGCACTAGAGCTCATTTGTCACTCACTCACTCACAATTGCATAAGGACAAGAAGTGTGCATGACTGGAGGATAGTTGTAGTTCCAGCAGTGGTGACTTGGTCTCTTGGTTATGGTTTGGAATTTATGCTTGGTCTTTGTTTATTCTTGCTTGGTGTGCTAGCCTTGGAGAAAGGTGTGCTACCTGCGTTGGCTATTATAATGCTTCCAGAATTATTATTTCTATCAAAGTTAAGGTGCTCGGGGGTGGCCTTTGTGCCCATGGTTGGGTGAAAATATTTATATATTATCTATGGTGAAACGAGCACACCTATTTTTCTAACAGAGATGTTGCAAGAATAAATGAGGATCCAAGTTTGGTCAGCGATGGTATTACATTGGAAAAAAATCTCTAGAGTCAAATCTACCATAGTTTGCAGTAGCAACAAGTTGTAAATTTTTAGGACTTGCATTATCAGGTTCAGAATCAAAGCAAGTTAATAAAGTGTTGAAGGTAAATCAAGTTTTTCCCCCTCCCTCACAATGACAACAAAAATCAGGTAGTAGAAAAATTATATGATTTTCGCTTAGTATTTTTTTTGTGTCATCAACATGAAAGTGATTCCTCATACTCAGTTGGAATTTTGAATGGGAAAAAAAATATACCGACACCTCAAAGAAGTCATCAATGACTGATAATTACCTTGTTAAGCCTGATGCATTTTCTGGATCTGACAATCTAAGTACTGAGGAAATTCTAGGGTCCATCAACATAGATTTGAATGAATTTGAACAGTTTGATTCAAATAATGCTAATTAATATAAAGCTCATAGAAATACACATTCAATTAGGTATCCTCATAGGAGAAGGTCATCTTCTCCAATGAGACAAGTTCAAATTGGGAGAAATAAAGAAATAATTAATACAAACATCTTTTCAAAAATTACAAATGGTTGTTTTTCTTGTCAGGAAATAATCAAAAGAAGCTTATGTTTCTTCACACATGAGAAGTAGGTCTAGTGGATGTGAACCCATGATGAAATTTTTTCTTAAAAACGCACAACCAAATAGTAGCAATAAGTGGAGGGAGGATCTTGGGGAGAAATCTAACCAATTGGAGGCTTTATTTGTTGCTCACAAACTCATAATCCATTCACAAAGAGAAAGTAACCAAGAGAAAAATGCATATGGCTAAAAAATAAATGAGTATAGGAGTTGAACCTGACAATCTTATCACCATGCCTCTGTAGAATATAGGGAGAGAATCACTCAGTAGCTCATGGACCAATGGAGTGGATTATGATATTCAAGCCTTGATGAACATGGTTGATGTCAATCATGTCAATAATGGTTCTCAAGAGGAATTGTGGTTTGTTAATGATCATGAGTTTAGAGGAAAATTATATGATCAATATAAAAAGAAATGAGATGCAAAGCTAAGGGATTAGAAAAATACATAATGGGCAGAGAAAGAAGATAAATTAAAGGCTATGCAAGAAGTCTTAGAGAAAAGACAAGCCGAAATGGAAACAATGACTACAACTAAAAATGATCATCTTGGTTTTTCAGAGGACTTTCCAAATCCAAATGGATCAAGGAAGTTCTCATCAAAAACCCTACATGCAAGGAGTTCTTTATCCATCATATCTCCATCACCAAGAATTGTCTTACCTGGTAAAGTTTCAAGTTCCACAAATACATCTTTTGCAACCTCGAAAATAAAATAAAATAAATAAATAAATATATATATATATGTGTGTGTGTGTGTGTGTGTGTGTTTATCTCCAGTATTAACTCAATTTTTTTTTATTTTTCTATTACCCATATATGAAGAGAAGCAATTCTTTTGGCATATGAATCTTTTGTGAAAGATTCTAGGGGAGTGTTGGAAGCTTTCCTTCTTTTCTTGGTAATTGAGTCTCCAATAGAGGGGGGTGGACTTGGATGCCTCCCTTAGATCAGGCATCTCCTCTTAGTTCGGACCACTCTCTAGATGACATTATCAAACTCAGTATTGGTGACTTCACAATAATTAATACAAATTGATGTTGGTACTTGGGATCTCTCTACCATTTGGAATGTTCTACTACTATGATATTTGTCAGTAACACACCGTGGTAAATGTTCCTTTAAAATTATGATGTACTTGTGCTTTGTGAGTATGATGTATGATATTTCTCATGGTATATTGGTTATGATTTCATACTTGGGAAATTTCCAATTTTCATATTTGGATCATTGTTTTGTGGTTATAAACTACATAGATTCACACATGCTATAAATGGTGACAAGTTTCTAATCATTGGATGACATTTTAAACATTGTTCAATGTCTATTTTATATTGGATCATTGCTTTCATGGTTATAACTACTCAACATAATGCACTTAATGGATATTCTAGATTCTAGAAAAATGCAATCTACTAAGAATTAGCTCTATTGTCCTCACTATCTTTTAATATAGCAACAACATGTGTAATCCTTTCTTGATTTATCATTCCATAACTCTTCATTGTCTCAAAACAGAGTTGTAATCACTTTCATGTGATATATTGAATGTGGAATGGTCTCTTAATGATGATAACACACTCTTAATTTCTAATGTTCATGGTAAATGAATTATCTAATGCCTTACTTGTATGGATAGAATCTATTATTAGTGTGCCATTGAACATCCAATAAGCTTAATGTGCAGTATGTTGAAATGTAAGCATCAAAATATGAAGTGTATTGTTGCTTGAAATAACTATTCATAACTCTTGGAGACTTAAATTCTTATGAACATTTATTTTCAAATCATTTTTCTTCTCAAGAACTTCGCATTTGACAAATGGATTTCAAAGCCTCATCATAGTGATTATTTTGTGCATAGCCTGCAATATCATTCCATGACGATACATTTATTTCTAGCATTAGCTCAATCATTTGTCTTGCATCCTCCAACCTCTATAGTGTGTATACAACAATAACAATACCCAAAACGACATATGAATTGTACCCACTTTTCATAACATAATGATGGATGTCCCTAACTTGTTGCAAACCCCTAAAAGTTGCACACAAAGGAAGAATGACTATAATAGTGACCAAACTAGGATCCATCCCTTCTCTTTGCATTTTACAAGGAGTTTCAGGGCATCCTCAGCATGCCAATTTTGGGATTAACTAACAATGGATGCCTTTCATGACAATATGCTTCTTTGGAGGATTTCATCAAACACTGGGATTGAAAAATCATATTCACAATGGAATATACCATAAACACTTTCTGTAATTATAAGGGAATGAAACATAAAATAGTCGAGAGCTATAAGTGACTTTGTCATAAACCTATGTTGTATGTTCGCCTAAACAAGTTGTGGGACACTAAAGTCCAAACATACGACTTGGATTTTTTCACTACACAATGTATGGAAACCCCTAGTTGAAACTCAGAAGGATTTCAATTCTTAGTCCCTTATCTTCAAATAAAATCACTACTTCGGTGTGAAAAGAGGGTGACTTGAACTCCCAAAAGAAACACTTATTGTAGATGTTGATGTCTTATAAAGCGTTCATTTGTATGCACAGAATTTTCCCAGAAGGAAACTTTAAAGAGAAAACCAACACCTATTAATTAGAATCATGATTATGTGACCTATGAAAAGGACACTCATGTGAAGATGACAAGGTACTAATTTAATCTACAAATACAATGCTACTAGTTTGATTATACACATACTAAACCATCACCCTCACTAATTGATCTATAAACTATTACAGACCCTCAAAAGGTAGTCATACAACCACTGAAACATGCCAGTTGTAGCAGATATAACTTGTTAAAATCCATGTATACTTCAGTAAGATACCCTAACCCTAAACTAAACACCCCAAAGAAACATCGTTCTAATTAGGCAATAACACTTTCCATATCCAGGTTTTGAACTATTTATAAGAGATGTAGCATCTATGTTACACTATTTTCACAGACTGGGAGTAATACTTTGCATCATGCAGTTTCAACCATTTTTCATGTTAAGCAAGAAATATATTATAACTTCAATTTGGATAGAATTTATGACATGAGCCCTGAATCCTTATTTATGTTGTACCTAAGTAGAACCTAATTATATTTCACTTCTGCATAGAAAAATTACTTACTTTATGAGAAATGTTATCACCAATCTATAGAAATTGTCCATGTCGGTTCTCCCACCGAAAGGGAAGGAATTTACTCTACTAAACAAATAATGTCAAAAACCACTCCTCCCTCAGTATGGATATTGGTTCTGTTTCATTGTTACTTATACGTTGAGTGAAGGATGATGAAGAAATGCAATATGTCATTCCAATAGGTCATACACAATATCCACAGCTACATTTTAGTCTATATGAGTATTGGAGGCGGAACTGTTATGTGGTAATTTTTAAAGATTTATTAAAACTTGGTATCAATAAACAAAATAGCATAATATAGAAATCAATGAGACAATCATGAAACTATCTCCACCTTTGACATGAATTTAATGTCTACAATAATTATATCATAATCCACATCCTTTCAAAAATTTGTATTGTGCAGTATAGGTAGAAAATTGTAGTGTGGCCAACAAAGGATGGAGTTCATCCTTTCTAGTCGAAAGTAAATTTGGTTAGGCTTCAACAAAGATTTGTACCCTAAGTAATCAACATACCAAACTTTGTCCCTTGAATTTTGTTGATCTATTATTTGAAGAAACTTCAAACTCAAATATGAATCATAACACTAGAATTTTCACAAATTTTGAGAAATATATTTTTGCAAGCAAATTTGGGGGCATTTCCAACTAGAAGTGATGATTAAGAATCAGAAACTTTGACTTGATACCCAAATCTCAACAATCTCATTCTCAAACTAGAAAATTTCTCTTTTACAAGAATGTAGGAAATGATTCTCAGAAAAGACAAAACATATCTGATTTAACATACTCTAGCATGTGACGTAATCCAATTTTGTGCTCATTATTACTTTCTTCTACTTCACATTATCCATCAATACTTTATCACATCATCATATTAAAGTATGAACAAATTTCAAAATGAATTCTAATAAAGATGACTTTGGATTCTCAAGGACTAACCCAGAAGGATTAGAATGCTCCTTTGGTAAGACTATTATGACCGAAATGCTTGGATGGTTCAGTGCTCAATTAAATCATAAAAATTAAAGACAGACTCTACCTCTCAAATATAACATATGGGTATTGTGTGATTTTTGGCAAAGCAAAGACTACCAAGCATGTTTTATAGGAATGCAGAGTTGCCCAAGTGTTTTGGGAATGGATTGTCTCTAAGTATGTCATTCTAGTTATCGATTGCCTTCATTAGAAAGGAATCATTTTAGCAGACCTATGGATTACTATAAGCTTGATTCAAATTTCATTTTTATGGAAAATTGTTGATATTGTATTACTCAAAGGAAGAACTCTCTTATTAATGGGATAATTATATTACTCAAAGGAAGAACTCTCTTGTGAAGGAAATTTACATGTTAAGGTGTTGTCTCCAAGGAAAAGGATTGTTAGATAACTCAAATTTACTAATGATTCTAGAATAGGGTTACATGATGTTCTCTTCAAGGAACAATATTATGAAATGACACAAATTAAGGGGTAAATCTAGAATAGGGTTACAAGAGATAAAATGGGGGTTATACACATATGGGCTAAAATTGGCCTAAGGAGCACCAGACTCATAACACTAAGAATGTAAACACACCAGCTAAGAATATTGACCACAACACCTACCAAAGATAAGATAAATGGTTAATTGCATAAGGTGTTAAGGCTACCCAAATTTAAGTAACATTGGCTTTAAAGATCTAGTCTAGTTGACAATGTTGCAATAGGATAAGTGTTACAAAGAAACCAGTCCTCAATGAAAAGTGAGATTGGAGTGTTGTAGATGGAAAAAAGGGGAAAATATCCAGTAAATTTGGAAAACATTTTAAGAGGAAGCTTCGAGGAGGAAAAGGTGCACCCTTCAGTTTGGAAGATAGAACCTAGAGGAGAATGGTTATTTAGAGGAGAGAATTTTCAACTTGAATAAACAATATTTTCCTCTTTTTTTTTCATTACAATCGAATACCTTACAGATATTATCCCATGGACATTAATTATATTCCCATCGCTTGCTCAATAATCCAAAAATCATTGCAACTGAAATTCTAGAAATAATTTAAAACTGAAGCCATTAGGCCAATCCAAAAAAACCTAAAGATACCATATATTTCTCATGTAAATGGTTCGAAATCAAAGTAAAAACTTGTTGGAAGCAATAATGTAATTTCTATTGTTTATAAGCTGCCTACACAGGGTCTGTAAATTTGCATTACTCGTCATGAGCAACGACACTTATCATTTGTCTCTTTTTACATACTTTCCTTTCGATTTTTGTTTTCATGATTGTAAGCATGAAAACTTGCTGCTGGAATTCACACTTTGTTTCGATTTTTTATCAAAGGATAACTGTTCATACGGTCTATTGTTGAATTGTCATATTTTGTTATGAACATGATTTTTTTCCTTGTTTATAACCCCTTGGTCTTAAACATGCCTTGGTTACATAAGTAAAAAACCTCCCACTCATCAATATTTGATTAATATCAATGGGATTTGTGATTCATAAAATTTTTAATTATCCAATGTTTAATTGATACATTTACTTTTTAATCAAGTCATAAACGTGCGTTCTATGGTATTCAAGTGCTTACATCCTTACACTACCCATATCCCAAGGTATCATATGAGGTACAACATGATATTATTTCTCTGTATGGCCTCAGGATTCATGATCTCATTCCCACGCATGGTGATTAATGCCTCTGCCTACCATTTCGAATTGTCATTACTTTGTGGGCTCTGTGTTTTCTTATCAAACCCTACCTCCGATTTCTGTGTTGATTCCTTTCTGTTAGACATGGCTCCGGTGGTAAGGATTGAGCCCAATGGCATCCAAACCTTGTTATATTATGACAACGCCAGAGACAACTTAGAAAGAAACGGCTGGCATTTGTTTATTGAAAATTTTAAGGGTTTCAATCTGAGAGTTTCTCAAGAGTTCGCGTGGACATTCGACGGTTGTAGAGAAAAGATAGGTGACGTGCAGTTGGAGGTGACTGAATAATTTTTAAGCCAAGCTACATGTTTACCAGCTATCGGCCAAAAGTTTTTTAAGAACGCAAAAGTCAAAGAGGTTCCCTAGTCATTGTTTTTCACCTCAAGGAAAATTACTAGTTGCGACCGAGGTATGCCTGTATCGTCTTTAAAACCTAGATAGCATGATCTATTAGCTATTGTGAACCAATTTATTACGTGTGAAGGGAGATTTGGGTTGGTTTTCTTGTATCACCTGTGATTGCTTATGAGCTTCATTGATTTCCCATTGAACATGCCCTACTTTCTGCTTAGAAGTTTGTACAAGATGGGAAAGCGATTTAGGAGATAGAAGTCTGATTCTATCTTATTCCATCATGGTTTAATCAAAATAATCATTCTGCATCAGTTGCAATTAAACAACGATTGTTGGGATGCTTTTCTGTTACGAAATGGCTTTGGTAGTAATGAGTTGGGACAGGTTGACAAGCCTGTTATCACATAAACCCTTGTGAAACCTATCATCTCTCCTCCTTCACTCATGCCCTGTGATCTTATCTCTAATTTAGAACCCTCCACCTACCCTGATGTTTCTCAACCCGACACTCAACCGGATCCGTATCTTAAGAGTTGTACCAAGACTGTTAAAAAACCCACAAGAAAAAATCTTAAGGGAAATGTCGATGTTAATTATAAGAATAAAAGGGTCACTCATTAGATTTCACGATGTGCTCGAAACAATACCAAGCCCTGTGCAGACACAAAAAATACAATTGAGCTAAGTGAGGATTCAGATTCAGAAATTGAAAGGTTCTTGGCCGAAGAGTATCCATATTCATATGGAATTTTCCCTGACAGACCCTACGATTATGTTACCAACCTGCCACCGTGTCTAAAGGATGATCCTAATTTTCCTAGTATCAAGCTGCATGACAAACCTACCTTTCAAATGGAAAATCCTCCAATTATTAATGCTATCAGTGCCAATGCACAGTCCCTACAACCACACTGTAATGAGTGTCGATCCTGGATCAACCGGTATTATACAGATGTGCCTTTACTACAGTCCCAACTTAAATCTTTAGAAGACCACGTGGATTCGTTAACAAATGAGAATAGAAAACTCCAATCCATATCTCAAGAAAAGGACAAATTCCTAAAAACCACAGGATCTGTTATTTTTAAGAACATGGAAGCAACGACAACAATAGTAAACTCTAAGATTACTTGATTTGTTTTAATCCCTTAATTTGAGGTATGATCTCTTTCAAAGTTTAGTATCATTCTGTCTTTCTCAATTTAGGATACACGATTTGTTTGCATAGATTAATTTTTAGTTTGTTTTGTATGATTGAATAAAATATGATTCTAGTTATAATTATAACTAGCTACAGAATCGTGAGATTTTGTAGCTAGTTAGAAAATTTCGAATTGCTTGTCTTGATAATTGAAAACATATCTAAAATTTCCCCATTTTTGTTTGTTAACAGGAACCCATGATTTCTAAGGAGATTTGAAGCACTGTTGGGATCTCTCATCCATACCATCTTTATGTTTTTAGTAAATAGACTAGGCTATTAGTTTTTTTTTATATCAAATAAAATCTGGGAGGTTGCATCCCCCAGATTATAGATATTAATTAGTAAACTGTAAATATATATTGGATCTGTATATAGTTTTCAGCGATTGTTATTCATCAAGTTATTTTATCTTCTTTAGTTTTGTTTTTTTTCTTTCTTAGGACTTAGATCGGCCAACGGAGCCACTAAACCCGTTGAAGTGGATTAATCCAAACATCTTGGGTTAAGTAAACAACCCCAGACCAGATTCACTCCTCCAGTTGACGAGCGGTCAATTTTGCCCGTCAACAAATGGCGCTAGAAGGAGGGCCTGAAGACTCCTCCACCACCAACCTGCTCACCTATGGTGACTAGAAGTTGTTCAGATGACAACTTTGTTCTTCAAACAACAACCACATCAAATGACGATCTACGGATCATAGTTGAACCAATAACTCCAAATCCTACGGGTGGTGACATACAAGAGATTGTTCAGCAATCCCTCATAAGAACACACAGTGCCTTCACCCATTTAAGAAAACAAAACCAACATTTGAATCAACCATTAGACTTCTCTGATATCAGAGAACAACTTGGAGGTACCGACCTTACCTTAAACCCTACAGATCCAATCCTCACTCCTACAACAGGAGGATATGGTATACCACCATCACCACCTCCTTCATCTCCTTCTTCTTCTAGAGAAGAATCTTCTGACGAAGGTATTTCCTCCTCTCAGCCTTCGACACCACCCACACCTATGGCCAACCATAACAATCCCACCAAAACTTGGCTCGACCAAGATGTGGTGGCCATACCTGGGCCTCAGCATCCTTTACCAAAACACTTGGAGAAATGGCTCCCTAAATTTGACCTAGACTCCAAACAGATCATTGAAGACCACATCAAAAAGTTTATGTTAGCCATTAGACTCTGTAGTGTTGAGAACGAAGACGTAGTCTATATATTTTTTCCCTACACCTTTGAGGGTAATGCCTCTACCTGGTACTTTTCCCAACAACCCCACACCATCGTGTCATGGGAGAAATTTGATTCTTGTTTCCTTGAGAAGTTCGGAGACGACAAGTCTCCTGAAGTTCTAGTCATGGAGCTTTCTAGTTTAAGAATGAACCCCAAAGAAAAGATCAAAGACTTTAGTCAAATTTTCTTGACACTAAAGAACCGAATCCCTACTGATTCGATGCCTGCCGAGAATCTTATTATTGCATATTATACGAAAGCCTTACATCAAAACATAGCTATTTGGGTAAAGAGATCCAAGAAATCCACGTTGTTAGAAGCATTCGAAGAGGACAGTCAGATCGAGAAAGACATCTTTAGTTTAAAAGACACTACTAGCAACGAGACAGAGACTAGTTCATCGTCCAAAAAGAAAATCCAAATCCTCCCTAGACCTTCCCAAAACAAAGCTCAACTTGAAAGCTCCGATTTAGAAAATTTATAGAAAGTCATTCAAAAACTGTCTAATCAAGTTATATATTTGAAAAGGATGGTTGAAGAAGCTTCTTCGAGAAAAGGGCCTTACAAAACCCCTTTTAGGAAGCGTTTTCCCACCAACCGACCTAATTCAAATACTAAAGGCCTAAATCTAGAAAGCCTGCAATTTGTTATTCAAACAATTCTAGAAGCACACGATAACTTGGTGCCTCCTGAGATCCCTGAAGAAGTAGATGAACAAGAGACAGTAGAAGAAGATGAATCCTCTCCGAACGTTTTTGGACATTTTTTGAACATCATTTTTCAAGCTAATTTCAAAACAGTGCATCCTTACAATACCAGGAGCAAGACATCAAATAAGCCTTCTTCTGAAATCACTACGAATTTACCTACAAAATAGCCTAAATCAACTGAGACTAAACAAAATTCAGTAAACCCAAGTTTAGATTATGATTTGGTTGAAGATTTAAAGAAGCTTAGGGCTAACATTTTCTGTTTATGAATTATTAAAATTCCCTTTTCTTCTACAAAAAATGCTACAAAATATTGCAGAGAACAACAAAAATGGAAATCCGAGCAGTAACAAAGGTGTTCAAAACAACCCCAAAGTTCCTCGTAAGGCCTCTGCCAAAACCACATCTGAGCCTCATGATAAAAGAGACCTTCCTATAAATAATGTAACAAATGTAGATAAACCAATTTCAGAGGCTACGAGTAAAAAGCAACAATCTTCCACTGTTAATACTCGCAGAAATGTCCCTCCATTTTTGTTAACTTTTGAAATTTTCAATAGGAATGTACACAACTACATGGTAGATTCAGGTGCATCATCTAACGTAATGCCTTGGTCTGTTTGTCAAAATATTAATGCTGAAGTTCAACCATCCAGCTTGAAAATTATCCAGCTTAATCGAACTAGTGTTAAAGTAATAGGTGAATTAAGAAATGTGCTTATAAGATTGTCGTCTAACCCTAAAGTTCATCAAATGATTGATATTATTTTCGTAGATATCCCAGAAGTTTATGGCTTGTTTTTAAGCAGAGACTGGTCAGAACAACTACACGGCTATTTTGCGATGGACTGGTCTCACTTGTGGCTGTCTGAGAATGAAAAGCCCAATAGAATCAAGGTAAATCGTGAACGTTATCTGAAGTTCATGGTGACTTATTTAAATGATCCCAATGAACCATTCACTCCTTCTTCCGATTCGCCTGAAATACAGGGGATGGATACTTTTTTCGGTAATTTCATGGCCGAAACTTCCACTATCACTAATCCAGAACAACAGTCTGAAATTTTGACATATACGCAGACAACAACTTCTTCTCAGTGGTCACATGCAATCGACGAAAATCAAATATGGTATCTTTACTTTGGTGGGTCAAAATCCAAGGAAGGAGCTAGTGCAGGCTGCATGATCATCGATCCAGCAAGTAACAAGACTCTGATTGCTTGCAGGTTAGAATTTGAATGTTTGAACAACACAGTCAAATATAAGGCACTCCTACGAGGCCTCAGAAAAGCATTAGATCTGAACATTCAAAATTTGACTATCTTTGGTGATTTAGAAATCGTGGTTAGACAGGTAAAAAATTGTATCCATTGTTTAGCTCCGCACCTTAAAAGCTACCAAACTGAGGTATGGAATTTGATGAATAATTTTTCCGCATTTAACATAAATTCTATTCCTAGATTGAATAATTCGGAAGTTGATTTGCTAGCTAACATCGCTTCAAAACTTTTTCCTAGAGAAGTTTCATCTCCGAATGCATTCTTCGTTGAACTGTTGTTCAGACCGTCCGTCCCAGACAACATCACGAACTAGAGAGTCTTCGATGACGATCAATAGATTATAAGTTTTCTACATATGGAAGAAACTTTCCAGGGCACGGTGATCGACGAAGGTACTCATGATGAAAACCTTCATGACTTTCCGGTAATACCAGATCCAAGATCTCCAGAATCTTCGTCATACATGGTAAATTCTATCCTGAAATCTGTAGTTAGGTTAGAAAAAATTTATGATCTTCATGGCAAGTTCAAAAAATCAGTGAACTGTAAAATGAATAGTTCCTCTTTGACTCATGAAAAATTAAATTTGGGAACTAAAGACAACCCACAGTGCATTAATTTAGGGGTGGGGTGTTATGAGCAAGAAAAAGTAGTGTTTATTAAGTTGTTTAAGGAATTCAAATATGTTTTTGATTGGACATACGACGACCTAAAAACCTTTGATCCTAACATCATACAACACGTTATTCCTATGAAACCCCAAACCCAACCTTTTCAAAAAAAGTTAAAGAAAATGCACCCAAAATTCGAACCAATAGTCAAGAAGGAATTAAACAAACTCCTGAACGCTAAGATAATCTTCCTAGTTAGGCACACACAATGGGTCTCTAATCTTGTCCCTGTTTGAAAGAAGAGTGGTGAAATCCGACTATGTGTGGATTTTCGAAATCTTAATCGAGCATCTGATAAAGAAAACTACCCTGTCCCTCCCATGGAACAGACACTTCAACAGGTATCTGGTTCTGAAAGATTATCCTTGTTGGATGGTTTTTCAGGGTATAACAAAGTCCTGATGTCCCCTCCAAACCAACTCCAAACCACCTTCCACACTCCATGGGGCACCTACACTTATAGAAAGATGCCCTTTGGACTCATAAATGTTGGTGCCACTTTCCAGAGAGCGATGGACATCGCTTTCTGAGGCTTAATCAATCAATCTGTCATAGTTTACCTGGATGACGTCACTGTCTTCTCGAAAAATAAAGAATATCATATAGCTCATTTAAGATCTATTCTACAACGATGTCGTAAGTACGACATTTCTTTGAATCCTAAAAAATCTATCTTCGCAGTAGAACAAGGTAAACTCCTCAGATTCATTGTATCGAGGGAAGGGATGATTATCGAACCTGAAATAACTCAAGTCATTTCGAAACTGCCTCCTCCCTTGTCAAAAAAGTCCATGCAATCTTTCTTAGGCCAGATAAACTTTGTTAGGAGATTCATCCCCAAGTTTTCAGAAATGGTGAGACCATTACAAAACCTAATAAAAAAGAATGTACAGTACCATTGGGGACCTTTAGAAAGCCAGTATTTTCATTCAATAAAAAAGGCCATAATAGATTCTCCTTCTCTAATGAGACCCAACTTTTCACAGGACTTCACCCTCTACATGTTTTCCTCTGACCGCTCATACGTTGTCGTCCTAACTCAAAAGAACGTTGAAAACAGCGAAGTCCCAATTTCCTTTATGAGGTCAGCCTTCAAAGGGGAGAAAATTAATTACCCAGCAGTAGATCAACAAGCCTATGTTGTTTTCAAAGCAGTAAAGAACTTCCAATATTATCTGTTGAAATCAAGGAAGAAAATCATTGTCCCTTACCCTGCTGACAGAAATATGTTAGTACAGAAAGAACTAGGCAAAAAAAGGGAAAAATGGGTCACATCCTTGCAAGAGTATGACATGGAAATCACCCCAGCACAAATTGTAAGAGGCCAAGGGTTATGTAAATTGGTCGTTGATTCAGCTGCAGGACAATAAGAGGAAAATGATATGTTAAGTCCAGGACAACACTATCAAAATCAAATCTGTTGTTCGCAAAACCCTATTAGTCCCTCGTATGATGATATAAAATTTTGTCTTATACATGGATTAGCTCCCCATCATCTTGATCCCACAAAAAAAAGAGCACTAAGATTAAAATCTGCTTCTTTTCAGCTGATTAATGGTATTTTGTTTTGTCAAAATTTTGATGGAGTACTAATGTGTTGTCTCGAGAAAGATGAAGCAGAAAAAGTCTTATTGGAATTGCATGCAGGAGAAGCTGGTGGGAATTTTGGTGGAGATACCACTGCCCATAAAGTATTAAGATCAGGTTATTGCTGGCCTACCCTTTTTAAAGACGCTCATGATTTGTGTCGCAAGTGTGTAATTTGTCAAAAAGCATCTGGATGGATACAAAAACTAGCTTTCCCGTTGCAACCAGTTTCGGTAGATTCCCCTTTTCAGTAGTGGGGTCTAAATATTATAGGCCCAATCAACCCGCCATCCTCACAATAGCATAAGTATATCATAACAACAACAGATTACTTCACCAGGTGGTCTGAGGCTGCCCCATTAAAAGCTGTAAATACCAGTCAGGTAATATCTTTCTTGAATTCAAACATTATTACTCATTTCGGTATCCCTAAATGCCTAGTATTTGATAATGCCTCTTATTTTTCGTCTCTTGAAATGAGTGATTTCGCTCTAGAAAAAGGAATTAAATTAAAGTATTCTACCATCTATTACCCCCAAGTCAATGGTTTGGCAGAATCGACTAATAAAAATCTGTTCAAAATTATGAAGAGAACAGTGTCTGAGAACCATAAGAATTGGCATAACGCATTGTTAAACGCAATATGGGATGATAGAGTAACTCCTAAAACTTCTGTGGGTAACTCACCTTTCTTTCTCGTTTATGGAAGAGAGGCGATTCTTCCACCACATGTCCTTCTTCTATCTCTGCAGTTAGCACAAAAAGTATAGGAAGAAGACTGTCCCCCTTTGGAAAGTCGAATTAACGCTTTTTTAAAATTAGAAGAAGTGAGGACTCAAGCAAAATGGAAATTGGATCAACATCAACTCATTGTTAAAAACTGGTTTGATTCTAATTCTACCTCTGACAAAAAGTTTGAGGTAGGTGACCTTGTCCTAAAATGGGACAAACCTCATGAGGGAAAAGGAGAGCATACGAAGTTTCAGAACTTGTGGCTGGGACCACTTTTAATTGCTAAGAAATTGGGTCCTAGTTCCTTATGATTACAGAATTTAGAGGGACAGCCAGACACCTTTCCAGTGAATGGCCAAGCTCTAAAAAGGTACTTTGCTTGATGACACTCCCATGTAAACTGTGTAAATATTTTTTGTTTTGTTTGATGTTGGTTTTTCTTTGCTGGTTTGTTTTGATTTTTCCTCTTATGGTTGTCAGTCTTTCTTTTTGAAAGACACATGCCTACAGCATGGGTTAGTTCGGACAGAGATAACAGAAAAATTTCCCTTCAGAAATGACTACTGAAAGTTATTTAAACATAAATTGTGATATTTTTCTGAGTTTGCAGTCATGTTAAAGATAACTTATTGTTTGAAAGGCGTTTCTTGATTTCAATTTGTAATTGAAGTTACTCACGATCATCCATAAAAAATCCTTCTTACGTTGTCCTTGTTCCTTAAGAGAACAACTCAGAGATGTCTCCCTGCTATTGAAAGTCGGTTTTATTAACAAACTATTTCTAGATCTTAATGAAGGACAACTAAGAAATTTCTTCAAGATCTGTAATTTACTAAGATATATCCAAAAACCAGGATTGTCAATGTCACCCCGCTCTATTAAAAATCTTTAAAAATAAATAAATCCTCAGAGAGTTGTGGGAAGTGCTTGTAAACCCGTCGGGATACTGAATAGGTCTGCTGGCAGCGGGTAAATGCATGCATGACGCCAAGATAACTTCGTTGGGGTACTGAACAAGCCCACTGGCAGTGAAGCAATGTCAGGTATATGAAAATTCTCAGATGTGGATTCTTTTTGACTTTAAATGTCCTTCATTCTGATCTTGAACTTCTTGGTAGGATACAGATATCAGAGTGGGTTAAATGACATCCCTGTCGAGGCTATAGACGCCTGCTGGTAGCAGTAGCCCTGTCAACAATATTGAAGATTTTAACTCTAATATTGTGACTCTCTTTTGTTAGGATTGTCATTAGTTTTCGTCTCTTTAAAATAACAGTAATCTGAAACTGGAATTCTTTATAATTGATAATGATATTCAGACATCTTTTTGGTTGTTTTCGATCTGAATTTTTTTCTGATTATCCTAATCTGAACTCGTTCATTTGGCAGAGATAACTACTTCTCCCAGCATGTCGCCATTATTGGCAGAAATAATGTAATTTCTATTGTTTATAAGCTACCTACACAGGGTCTGTAAATTTGCATTACTCGTCATGAGCAACGACACTTATCACTTGTCGCTTTTTACATACCTTCCTTTTGATTTTTGTTTTCATGACTGTAAGCATGAAAACTTGCTGCTGGAATTCACACTTTGTTTTGATTTTTTATCAAAGGATAATTGTTCATATGGTCTATTGTCAAATTGACGTATTTTATTATGAACCTGATTGTTTTCCTTGTTTATAACCCCTTGGTCTTAAACATCCCTTGGTTACATAAGTAAAAAACCTCCCACTCATCAATATTCAATTAATATCAATGGGGTTTTTGATTCATAAAACTTTTAATTATCCAATGTTTAATTGATACATTTACTTTGTAATCAAGTCATAAATGTGCGTTCTATGGTATTCAAGTGCTTACATCCTTACACTACCCATATCCCAAGGTATCATATGAGGTACAGTGTGATATTATTACTCTGTATGGCCTCGAGCTTCATGATCTCATTCCCACGCATGGTGATTAACGCCTCTGCCTACCATTTCGAACTGTCATTTCTTTGTGAAATATCGGGGCTATGGCTCTGTGTTTTCTTATCAAACACTACCTCCGATTTTTGTGTTGATTCCTTTCTATTATTCATGGCTCAGGTGGTAAGGATTGATCCCAATGGCATCCAAACCTTATTATCTTATGACAACGCCAGAGATGACTTAGAAAGGAACAACTAACATTTGTTTATTGAAAAGTTTAAGGGTTTCAATCTGAGAGTTGCTCAAGAGTTCGCATTGACATTCGACGGTTGCATATCAAAGATAGGTGACATGTAGTTGGAGGTGACTGAAGAATTTTTAAGCCAAGCTACAGGTTTACCAGTTGTCGGCCAAAAGTGGTTTAAGAACGAAAAAGTCGAAGAGGTTCCCTAGTCATCGTTGTTCACCTCAAGGAAAATTACCAGTTGCGACCGAGGTATGCCTGTCTCATCTTTAAAACCTAGATGGCATGATCTGTTAGCTATTGTGAAGCAGTTTATTACATGTGAAGGGAGATTTGTGTTGGTTTTCTTGTATCACCTACGATTGCATATGAGCTTCATTGATTTCCCGTTGAACATGCCCTACTTTCTTCTTAGAAGTTTGTACAAGATGGGAAAGCGATTTAGGAGACATAAGTCTGATTCTAGTTTATTCCATCATGGTTTAATCAAAATCATCATTTTGCATTAGTTTCAATTAAACAATGATTGTTGGGATGCTTTTCTATTACGAAATGGCTTTGGTAGTAATGAGTTGGGACAGGTTGACAAGCTTGTTATCACAGAAACCCTTGTGAAACCTATCATCTCTCCTCCTTCTTTCATGCCCTGTGATCCTGTCTCTAATTTGGAACCCTCGACCTACCCTGATGTTACTCAACCCGACACTCAACTAGATCTATATCCTAAGAGTTGTACCAAGACTGTTAAAAAAACCACAGGGAAAAAGCTTAAGGGAAACATCGATGTTAATTATAAGAATAAAAGGGCCGCTCGTTGGATTTCACGATGTGCTCGAAACAAACCCAAGCCCTGTGCAGACACAAAAAATACAATTGAGGTAAGTGAGGATTCGGATTCGGAAATTGAAATTTTCTTGGCCGAAGAGTATCCATATTCATATGGACTTTCCCCTGACAGACCCTATGATTATGTTACCAACCTGCCACCATGTCTAAAGGACGATCCTGATTTTCCTGGTATCAAGCTCCGTGACAAACCTACCTTTCAAATGGATGATTCCCCAATTGTTAATGTTATCAGTTCCAATGCACAGTCCCTATAGCCACACTGCAATGAGTGTCGATCCCGGATCGACTGGTATTATATGGATGTTCCTTTACTACAGTCTCGGCTTAAATCTTTGCAAGACCAGGTGGATTCATTAACAAATGAGAATAGAAAACTCCAATACATAGCTCAAGCAAAGGACAAACGCCTAAAAACCACAGGGTCTTTTATTTTTAAGAACGTGGAAGCAGTGACAGCAATAGTAAATTCTAAGATTACTTGATTTGTTTTAATCCCTTAATTTGAGGTATGATATCTTTCAAAGTTTAGTATGATTCTGTCTTTCTCAATTTAGGATACACGATTTTTTTGCATAGATTAATTTTTAGTTTGTTTTGTTTGATTGAATAAAATATGATTCTAGTTATAATTATAACTAGCTACAGAATCGTGAGATTTTGTAGCTAGTTAGAAAAATTCAAATTGCTTGTCTTGATAATTGAAAACATATCTAAGATTTACCCATTTTTTTTTGTTAACAGGAACCCATGATTTCTAAGGAGATTTGAAGCACTGTTGGGATCTCTCAGCCATACCATCTTTATGTTTTTAGTAAATAGACTACGCTGTTAGTTTTTTTTATATCAAGTAAAATCTGGGAGGTTGCATCCCCCACATTTTTGGAAAACATTTGATGTTATCTATAGGAAACATTTTGTTCCTAAACCTATATAAGCATGTTATGTTGTAAACATGAGACCATCTCTACCTGGGGCAAGTCTACAGGTTTTTCATTTACAAACTTGAATGAAATATAATATTGGTTACAGCTTTAGAATCTAGATTTTCCATATTGCGGTTTTATTCAAGTTATGATTGTTTCAATTTGCAATTAGATTGTGATTGCTTTCGCTGTCATGGTTTACTACAGATTGATATGAGAAAAAATTATATATTATCCATATTTTATGTTCCATATTTAACTCACAGTAATCATTTTGTTTAAACCTGGGATTAAGAGATTTATCTTCATCATTTGTTGAACATTCATGCACAAGTTTTCATAGCAAGATTTATCTTAATGTGGCTACTTGTAAAATGACAAGATTGTTGTGATTATATCTCTTATATGTTCTATCATTCAAATTCAATAATTATTGCTTCATGTTTATAAGAATAAATTGTAGGATATGTTGCGGGTTTACCTCATCAGACAGGGAGATTGGATGCTATACGCTGAACAAATATGGGATGCGATAACAGGTCAGTTTGCTAGTTTAATTTCATTAGTTTAATGAATACAGAAACCTCCTGTAGCTAAAACATTTTCTATTATCTGTGATTTTTGTTTTCAATTAGACAGTTTGTTATTCCATTTCTTGTTTATAAACATTATAAGAAAATAAATCAAAAAGATTGAAAGATAGCTTTGTTGTTGTTTAATAAATCAATCCATATTCGATTTTCGCGGATTTAGATTAAAATTCATATTTTGTAAATGTTATATATATATATATATTAGAAATAAAGTCATTTGTATATATTATACATATAATAAGTAGACTTATGTTATAAATATTAATTAGTAAACTGTAAATATATATTAGATCTGTATATAGTTTTCAATGAGTGTTATTCATCAAGTTATTTTATCTTCTTTAGTTTTATTTTTTTTGCTTTCTTAGGACTTAGATTGTCCAGTGGAGTCTCTAAACCCATCGGAGTGGATTAATCCAAACGGCTTGGGTTAAGTAGACAACCTCGGACCGGATTCACTCCTCTAGTTGACGAGCGGTCAATTTCGCCCGTCAATAAAACTATGGCAAGGATTGTAAATATGGGTATAGAAATTAAAAGAAATCCATGCAAAAGATGTAGCCAACCTAATCCCAGGTCAATAGGGGCAAGGAAGATATAATGTACAAGTTGACAGAGAGTTATCTAGGCTAATTTTTCCCAACACTAAGGTATAATTGGGTCATGTAATTAGTTTTTTTTTGAAATTGTATTATGAAAACATGGAGACATAATCGATCCCTACCATTATGCCTAAGTGGATCCTCTAATTGGGCTTTGATTTCTTGATAGAATTCCAACTTTTAAATACAAACTAGGATATTGGTTTTCCTATAAGATGGCTCTTTAAATGACTGAGTCCATACCCATGTGGTGGTTTTCTTAATTATTCATCCAAAAACATGGTGGTTTTTAAAGGCATCTATTTTTTCCACTTTCTCCATTTTGATATTGTATCAATTCTCATCCACCATTTCAAAACTACCTACATGTAGACATTTACTTTTCATGTTGTTGACATAGACAATAATAATAACAATATATAATAGTCATACCAACGATTAGTCTTCCTTGCTTATGAATGTAGGTTGTGTTTGCTCAATAAGGGGTTAGAGAGAATACATTGACTAGGGAGCATCTACTACAGAGATAGCTCATCCACACAACATTGAACATACATTTAGAATTGCTTCTACGGTTTTATCCAAAAATGTTATGGGAAACAAAGATCTTTGGCATGAGTATTTGATCAAATATTTGATAGATTTCTAGTATATAGTTATACATCTTAAAATTATTGATTGAGGGGAGATTCATAAACATGATTTACATAGTCTTGGTTGATGATATTTATTTTGATACAGACTTTATTACAAGAAAACTCACCAATTCCCAGAGCTGGGGAACTAAGAGTTGTAAGAGTTTATTGTTTTTTGATGGGATTAATGAAAACCTTGCATATTTTTCTTTAAAACAGTCAATTTAATATGCATCATGTATAGTAGGATTCAGATTATTTTAGTAATTAATTTGTATCATATTTGATTTATTATATGAAGGATAAATTTGTCTTATCGCATGTTTCTAGCAATGCCATAGGTTAGTGCAATCATTGAAGTAGATTCAAGAGAGTTAGGTGATACATGTTTTAAATGTGTTATGGAGGGTAGGTTTCATGAATCTACCATTTATGTGAAAGAAGCAACCATGGAGCTTGTTGGTTTCCATATTGTCTCTCATCTCAATGTGGCTACAAAGGTATAGTAGATATTTTATTTAAAATACCAACATGTAGATACTTAAGGTTAAGATTGAAATAACTTCGATGCAATTTGAAAATTTGATATTCACATAACAAATTGGATAACAAGTTGAACATTTGATATTCACATAGCTAAGTTGAATCCATGGAACACAAATGTAGCCAACCTAAGCCTAATTCAACAGGGGTAGTTATTTTAAACCAACTCTCACTATAAAACTAGCTTAACAATCCCATGAGCAACTTCTGATGAGACAAAGCTAATTGGGATAGTTTACATGGCTCTATAAATGATAGAATTGCACTAGTTTTACATTTTTGGTATGTATGTATTATTGGTTATACTAAATACAAGATTTGGAACATTATCTAATACATGTATAAAGGGTAGAAATAAAGAGCAACTATGTTAATAGTATAAATAACCCATACATGTCATTCTAATGAACTTTTGATTATGCTATGTTAATCATGTTAATGAAAATGGAAGATTTTCCCTAGAAAAGAATCTAGAAAAAGTAAGAAACTATGAAGACTAGAACATAATCATATAATATATGAAATGATGATAACTAAAAAATGAACATGATAAAATATATTTTCCATTACTTACAGCTACATAAATAGTTTCTCAAAGAAATTTGAAGTTGCAATTTCCTCTTCATAGCTTATCTTGCCTTCACTACAATAGACAATTGATTTCAAAAACATGCAATGAAAATAAAAATTAAATAAGTACAATTAAAATTTGAAATCTTTCTAGAATAAATTGTTGGATTACTCAGAGGGGGGGGGTGAATCAGTAATAGAGAAATTTAACCATATAATCCAAGTGTTATATCAATGAAGCATTGTTATCCAATAACTGCAGAGTAAATAAGCAATGAACAAATGAACAATCATACACATACACAGTACACGAGTGTTTTACATGGAAACCCAAATCCGGAGAAAACCACGGAATGCTTTTTCTTATATGTCTTGAAGAATTACATTCATTGGAAGCACCAACTTCCTTTGTTTTCCAGCTGCAACTGGAAGGAGGCTCCAACCCCCTAGTTTCTCAGGCTACAAC
>ML786545.1:262474-281003 GCA_009831015.1 Picea engelmannii | reverse complement strand
GCATTCTCATCAAGGACAATACATATTATATTACATCAATCATCAATAAATCAATCCTTTGACATCAATCAATCACTTGACATCAATCAATGACATCAATCAATCAAACCATTGGCATCAATGACAACATGATCCAACATAAATAAATATTTAAAGTTACGGATTTGGCCGAATTGATTACCGAATTTAAATCTATATAGAAGGATATCCAAACACTACCAAAGATTCAAGACTCGTGTTATTGCATTGTATTTCCAATACCCTCATTTAAATACCCTCCAAATGCTATGAATAGACTATGCTCAATGGTGCTCTTCTCCACCAAGAAATCATACACGATTTATACCAGATGGGAGGGACAAATCGCTAACATAAATCCCCTTGTTCTTTGGAAATAAGGGGAATGGAAGATTGTATATTCCCTTACCACGAAATTGGGGTGAATTAAAACATAAACCCTGATTTATACCAAATGGGAGGGAAAATTTTCTATCATAAATTCTCATTTTTCTAGAAATTGGGTAAATGGAAGCTTGCAACTCCAAATTTGAGAGGTGAAATATATATTTTTCTCTCTCCCTAAAAAAAACATGGGCTAACTCTCTATATGATTTTTATTTTAAAATAAATTAGGGGTGAATTATAAAAGTTTTAAAAAAACCACTACAATACAAAAAAAATTGCCCAATAAAAATTTGGGATGCCTTAATTTCTCCCATGGGAGAAATTTCGCCCCTAAAATATTCCTTGCTTAGGATATTTGAAATTTGAAAAGGTCGACCCTTGTTTTCTTGCTTGAAGATACTATGTCTATTGTCTTTTGGAGAGACCCTTGCTCTGGAGAACCCTTGTTATGCTATGGAGATATCACTTGTTTTTTGTATGCTTGGATAAACCTTTCTTGCTAAGATTTGGAAAGATTGTTCGTTGATTGTATGAGTTGAGAAATGGAGAGTGATTTTTGAGGGTGGAAAGCACTTCAATTTTAGTTCAAATTTTGGTGCTCCAAATGATTTGACACTTGTGCCATCATTAAAACTTAACAACCAATTTGTCTCATGCTGACTATCACCCATCCTATTTATCATCCTTTCATCTCATGGCTTGAAAGGGCACCTCCCCCAACATGGATATTGAGGTCCACCTCGATTTTGTCATTTTGCATGGGTTAAATTATTTTGACCATGTGAAATATATTATGGTGTAACTTTGCAAATTATAAAATGAGTAAGGTGAGAAGTATGTGAGAGTACACCTTATGATTAATATGCTTGTGTTTTATTTGTTGATGCAGTGGATTCATAGTCACATTTTTTATGCTAAGATCATCGCTATGAATATATTGTTGTTTTCCTTGTGCCAATTGATGGGGACCCTGTAGATGTGTAGAGGATCATGTAGATGATTTTTAGTCTTCCCCTTTAGTTTTCCATCTTGCCACGATCATAGTGATGCATGTTAATGAGGAGAGTGTTGATATTTTATGTAATTCTGGAAGTTATTCCTAAGTGTAACTGTGAAAGGGTTTATGGATAAGTCATGTCTGTTAGGTCTTTTAGAGTATAAATATAGGTTATATCGATTCATTTTGATCACTCATTGAACATAAGTACAAGAGTAGTATACACTTATCTAGGAGGATAATGTTGGTTCGTGCCTGGGTCTCTTTGATCTTGATTTCATGAAATAGCATTGTATGAATATGTACATGTTGGAGGAATCTATATTGAGGAAATTTTGCAAGATTTTCTCCCCCTTGAGAGTTTCCCTAAGGATATATCTTATTGTTCTATGGATATCTATGTTTAATTTGTTATCCTTTTTCATATTATATATATATATATATACACAATATCATCTCTTATGAAAACTCAACATAGTATCAGAGCATGACCATGCCTAACTCCCTCAAAGGAGGGCCTGGGAAAATAAGAGAGATATATTGCATTTGGATTCAGTGGGATTGATATGAACAGTGAGAGAGATGGGAGCAATGAAGGAATCGATATCATGAGTAATGGCACCTATCATTGCAAAGTTGGATCCATGCCCGAAATTTGAAGCCATCGACTATAAATATGGAATGAAAATCTTGTCATTGTATCTTCAAAGTACAATAGATACGCCCTCGTCGAAGAAATTCCTTGGGTGTAATAAATATGGAAAATGAAGTGCACGTTATAATTATTCCCAAGACAGGAGATCTGGTAGCCTGGCGTATTTGGTTAGTTCCAGTAATTTCTTTGCTCTTATGGGATGTGTGGAAGGCGTGGAAGAAGAGGGATATTTGGATTCTAGGACATGCTCTTGTTATCAACGCCTTTATTATCCAATTGCTCTCTTTTATTGATTATTCGCATATCAACGTATATTTAGGCAGCAACTACAAAACAAAAGAGGTGGTGGCCATTTTGGTTAAAAATCAATTGGTGATTAATAGTGGAAGACTTATGATGTGTGTGGTCATGGATTATTTGTTTCCATGAATGGCCCATTCAAGATCTACTATGGTGGGGAGCGATCTTACAACATTGACATTGAGTATAATAATAAATATTGTCTTTGAGCTTCATTTTGTTTGGAATGTGAAGAAGCCAAATGAATTATCGACTGCTCCTCCTCCTAACTTTAATATGGATACCAAATGGCATAACATATAATGGTCCATGGTGTCCAGGAGATATACATAGAGAAATGTGATGAGGGAAACCCAGATTTGTGCGTTGTGGAAATCCTTGAAGCTCAGGGCCTTGACAATGCCCGTGATCCTATGTGCGTCTACAACTTTATTTAAAATATCATAGGTCTAGTTTCCTGTTGTGGAGTTTTCAAAGTTGGTGGACATATCATGGTACAAAAAGAAAACCTATATGGAAATTTGTGAGACATTTCCATTGTGCTGCCAAAATGGTGGAGCCGCCAAGTAGAAGGATCCACCGAAGTGTTGTATTTTAAGTAGTTTATTTGATATATGGTTTCAACGGTAGAAATGGGTCTCAGTGAACAAAGTCTTTTCAGTGACCACATCTCATATGTCTGAGGCAAGGATAATCGAGATAATGAATCTACGTGGTGATTTGGTAAAATATTAAGAATTAAAAAATTGAATGACGATGTGAAAAATCATGGGATCGGATCAATTAGGTGATCACGGGCGGGACAAAATTGGATTTGAAATTTTCCATCTATTTAATTTTGGATGTGACTATATGCACCATGTGGTGTTGGTAGCGATGAATATGACCGATGGCACCATTTAAAAATCTCCAAGTAATGGCATTACCATCAGGAAGAGAAAGAAGATGGCATTGTTTCAAATCCTCCAATGTAGATGATGACATTGTGTATTGATAAAATGTCAGTGGGTTTATGAGCATGAGAATGTTGTGGGAGGAATTTGTATAATGTGAAATGAGAATCCTTTTGATGACAATATGGTGTGAATAAATATGCTAGAGAGGCTGATACAAGAATATATTGTCGTGACCATTTTACGATGCCAACAATGATCTAATATGTGAAACATAAGCCTATAGGGGCCATCCCGCCTTCTTTTACATTGTGGGTAGCGTTGGCACTACATCATTTTGGTATCGGTTTGGTATGATAGCCTAAAAAAAATTCGAAGGCCAAGGATAAAGACGAGTTGTACAACTACCAGATTAATACTTGGGGAGTCAAACCTTGTTCATGGTTGGAGTTTGCATCTTCTTGGAGCCAAGTCTTTGGCATAGTCAACATCAGATATGATACAAATTGTTAGGCATTGTTAAGTATGTCATGATCACTTGAACCGTTGGTGCATGTTTATGTCAAATGATATTCACAAGAAATGCATATGGAAAAGTGTAAGATTGGAACGATTACCTTGGGAGAAAGACAAGAGAATAACTATGGTTTCCATGTTTTGGATTACCTTCAATTTGTCATTGGAAGTAATGGCTATGAAAGAGGTTATTGATTGAATGCAAATCCATTTTATAGCCAATTGGGAATACAAAGAGAATCCTCTAAGATGGAAATAACCATGATTCAGGTGTCTGAGTTTATGAAGTCGTGTTTGGAAATATGCAAGGGAAAACAATGGAAATGAGACAATGTCATTGTTGTGTAGAGAGGTGCCTGTCAAATTTTTTGTTGCAATTATAGAAGACGTGATGAACCAGTGATGCACATGGTGTTCTATTGTGAATAATATTTTCATTAATATGTTGTTTGTGCTATAGTTGAGCATGCCTTCTATTCATGATAGAATCATGGTTCATAGAGGAGACAACCAGTCAGGAGGGTTTGCATATGAATTTTTCCTCGATCATAGAGGAAGGTATCCAATGAGGCAGACTGGACAATAGGGTTTGTTTTAATGACAGAGGGAGTTATCCTCTAAGTTTGACAAGAAGGATCTTAGTATCATACATTTCTATTTGGGATTAGAAGTATGACAGATGAGACCTTCCTTGGTCAGGGAAAATATGTTGTGGAGATCCTGAAGAGGTTTGGGGTGTTGGACCATAAACCGATGGCTACACCAATGGAATCAAATATGAATTTTATGGATGATGCGACTTCATAGGTTGTGGATGCTACAATATACAGGATGATGATTGGATCATTGATGTATTTGATGAATACATGACTAGATATATGTTTTGTTGTGAACACCCTAAGTCAATACATGGTTGACTCCAGATGTGTTCACCTGATTGCAGTAAAACATGTGATGGGGTAAATTAAGGGTACAGTGGATTATGGAATCAAGTATGTTGCAAACAGTGAGATCACTCTACTTGGATATTTAGATTCAGATTGGGTCAGTAGTGTTGCAAACCAAAAAACTACATTGGGATGTTACTTCACTTTGGGATCCTGTATGATTTCAAGGATCAGTAAGACTCAATCATGTGTAGCACTCAGTACAGCTAAGGAAGAGTATTTGGCATCATGTGCAACAATTCACGAAGTAGTGTGGCTTCAAAAATTGATGACTAGATTATTCGATATTGCGATGGAGGAGACCTCTATCTTGTGTGACAACTAGAATTGTATAAAGTTGTCAGAGAACCTGGTGTTTCATGATAGTTCAAATCATATCGAAATCAGGTATCACTATATTAGGGATATGGTGCATAATGGAACAATGAGGCTCCAATATGTGGCTATTGATGAGCAGGTTGCAGAAGTGCTGAGAAAGTCATTGTCAAGGATGAAGTTCGAGTACTTCAAGGACAAGCTCAACGTAGTCCCTCTTCATAGGGAGTGATGGTTTCAGATGTTATCGCAGGGTAGTAGATGTCATGATGAAATTTTGTAGATATTGGATAGATACCCACTATCCCTGGATGCATATTGAAGAGACGAGATACATATGTTAACACAAGGTACTATATTTCATGCATAAGATATCCAAGTTTTTTATGGGAAACTGGATAGTCTCATGATGACATGTTGTAGCTATTGGAGAGCTACCCACTGGCCCTAGATGCATGTTGTGAAGTCACTATGGATTTCTTGTGATGTATAGATTCATGTGTCCAACAGTCAATGGTCATGAGCTCATGTGGATGGTGACAATGTTAGAGTATGTGTTGGATAGAGTACCTTCCTCATTAAGAGGGAGTGTTGATATTTTATGTAATTTCGAAAGTTATTCCTAAGTGTAATTGTATCGGTTATTCCTAAGTGTAATTGTGAAAAGGTTTATTGATAAGTCATGTCTTTTAGGTCTTTTAGAGTATGAATATATATGAGGGTTTCCCCGAGGATACCATTGATAAGTATTTTGAAAGGGTTTATTGATAAGTCATGCCATGTATATATCCTAAGGGAAAACCTCAAGGGAGGATATTATTGGTTCATGTCTGGGTCTCTTTGGTCTTGATTTCATGAAAGAGCATTGTATGACATTGTACATGTTGGAGGAATCTATACTGAGGAAATTTTGCAGGGTTTTCTCCCCCCTTGAGGGTTTCCCTAAGGATATATCTTGTTGTTCTGTGGATGTTTATCTTTCAATTGTGATCCTTTTGCATATTAAATAATACACACACACACACACACACACACACACACACACACACACACACACACACACAATATCATCTCTTATGAAAACTCAACAGAGAGAAATGATTTTGCTAAAATAAAATGCTTATTCTAGATTCCTATAGTTTCCTATAGGTTTTCCTATAGAAAAAATGTTCGTTGTATATTTTCCTTTAGAAGCCTGTAGATGATTGTGTGTTTCTCCTAATTGGTGTTCTAATGATTTTGGAGGGTAGATAAAGTGGCATGAAGTGGATGTGGGGTAACGATAGTGTAGAAGGGAAAGTGAAGTAAATGAAGATGGTCAGTTTTAAATGGGGATGGGCATGAAAGATCATTTGACATGGATTGTAATGAATGTGAAAAATTGGTTTATTTGGAAACCATCCCTTTTATGATTTCATTGAATTTCGTTGCAAGGCTATATCAGTTCTGAGACTATCCTCAACCTTGTAGTGTTGTATATTTCTAAAGAAGCCTATTGGTTATTTATCTATATGCTTGTTAAATAGAAAAAAATATATGTTGCATACCTTATATGTATTTATTGTTTTTCTTGGATATATTTTGATGCTTGTACTTTGTTTTCCTTTCTATAGGTTCTTGAAGTCTTGGCTAGTCTTATGGTGGCCTTGGATACATGTAAAATTATTTATTATTATTATTTTTCTTTTTTTCTCAAGGCAATGGTGTAATTTCTATTTTTCACCATTGCCTTGCATCATCATGCATGTATGGGTCTTCATGATGAGTACATTATTTTTTTCAAATCTAAGGTTACCTCCATGGAGGTTTTCAACCAAATATTTGTTCCAAATGCCTCGTTGAGGTTTTCATCTAGGTATTTTATTATTTTTTTTATTTTTTATTTTTTCAGTTTTGGATGGATTGGGAACATTTATGCTTCCAATCACACTCAAATTTTGTTCCCTTTTTAGGGGATTGTTGTACCTTTTTATTCTAAATCAATTCACTAATAGTGGGATATTTTCTTCATCTATGGTCCTAATTTGGACTGAGCCATTGTCGTAACTCTTTTCAATGATCTATGGTCCAAACCATATTTTCATTAGATTTACCTTGAAATGTTTGAATCCAGAATCATATAAGAGTGTCCAATCTCCTTTTTTGAAATTACTAGGCTTAATGATTTTATCATGCCAGATTTTTCTTTGCAACTAGACTACCTCGGTATGGAAGAGTTCTTGCATCCTATACAGATGTAAGGCATTTAGTTGTTGCAACCTTTCTTGTTGTTCTAATGAGAGGTCTATATTAAGTTCAGATGTTGTCATTGAAGTGGAAAATTAAAATTTAATGTGAAATATGGCCTTCTTGCCATAGACTAGCTCATAGGGGGTAAACTATGTTGTAGTCTTCCATGTGGTATTGTATTCTGATACTACCTCTATCAGTTTCATTTCCCAATATTTCTTTTTCATACTGATTGTTTTGGTGAGGATGTTCGCCAACTCCCTATTAGTCACTTTTGTTTGTCCATTTTCCTATGGGTGATAAGGAGTTGACCTCCTATGGAAAATGTGATATTGTTGCATAATTTTTTCTATGACCCTAGAGGTGAATTGAGCCCCTTGATCTATGACTATTTCCCTAAGGAGTCCAAATCTTGATAATATGTTTTCCTATAGGAATTTAGCCACTTTCTTTTTTGGTAACTACCTTCATTGCTTTCACCTCAACCTATTTGGTCAAGTAATATGTGCATACTAGGACGTACTTCTTTTATCATAAAGGGGGGTCAATAAGCCCCACAAAATCCAATACCCACTTATCAAAATGTTCTAATGAGACTTGGGGTTGCAAGGAAATTTCATTTATCTTGGTGGGTTTTCCCATCCTTTGACACTCATCACAGTGAGAGCTATACCGTTGAGCATAACTATGTAGGATAGGCCAATAGAAACCAACCTACAAGATCTTGTAGGGTGTCCTCGTTGTTTCATAGTGTCCTCCTCACGGTTCATCACAGCATGCATGGACGATTTCATGCACCTAATATTCCCTTACACATCTCATCGGGATATAATCTAGCCCAAGATTGAATAAATATTCTACAATCCACGTATATGTTGCACTTTTTCTAACAATCTAGCATCTTTCCCTATATGAAAAATGTTGAGGAAACCTCCTTTTTTCAAGAAGTTGTCTATGTCAGAAACCAGGGGGTTGTACTGAAATTGCAAAAGGTTCTCGTCTAGAAATTGATCATCTACCATGCCTTCATTTGTAGGATTTGTTAGCCTTGATAAAAAAAAATATGCAACAACATTTTGATTTTTTGGGTTATCAAGGATGGTTAGATAAAAGTATTGTAATATCAAAAGTCATATAATTATTCTCCCATTAATATCATGTTTGTTCATTAAGTACTTATTCTCCCATTAGTAATGAGCAATTATACCAATTATTAATCCTTTAAACCACAAAATATATTCTTTTACTTATTCAACCATGTTCATCTATTCATCATCAATATATTATTGTATCATAATCATTAACATTCATCGATGCATAATAAAAAATAACAAACACATCCACACAATACACAGTACACCAATATTTACGTGGAAACCCAATGCGGGACAAAACCATGGAATATTTTTCTTATACGTCAAGAATTACATTCAAGGAAGCACCAAATTCCAATTCTCTAGCTACAACTGGAAGGAGGCTCTGACCCCCTAGTTTCTTAGGCTACAAACTCATGGAAGCTCCAACTCCCCAATTCTCTGGCTACAACCAGAAGGAATATACAACCCCCAATGTTCTTCGGTTACAACCAGAAGGTGGCTACAACCACCTATCCTTGCCCCGTCCAACCACCCTGAAATATAAGTAGAATGATGGAACCACTGTCACACTATCATTGTGAGATATACTACTGTAAACTTATACCAATCTATGTCACTGACCTATAATCAACATGTGCCCTTGTCCTGTAACCAACCTATACTTGTTCCTTTCTTGTACCAACAAAACTAAATACACCAACAACATATACCAATACTCTCCTAAATATATAAGATATGATAACATAGATATCATACCCAAAATCACAAGAATATCATTCAAATCATGTTCCAACAATGCACATCAATCATGTACATCAACACTATACAAAGATAACCAACAACATGTACCAATCATGTATCAACGACAAACCAAAATATGCCTCAACAAGATGTATTAAGATCACCATGTACTTCAAGTATGTTTCTCATCCATGTATTTAATCATATACCTCCACCATATACCAATAACATACACCAAGATAACCAACAAGATACTTCTAGCAATGCACCACACTCTCCATAAATCAAAAACCATAAATCCTCACATCAACCATGTGTCATAACCTCAATGTTATACAACCTCTATCTGTACCAATAACTTCAGCAACATACCTCAACCAAAATCCCTCAAACATGAACCAATACTAAACTTTAATAGATCTACTTCAGATCAAATCTACAACAAACCCTAAACTTCCAAGAGGGCATCCAACAAATTTACAAGGAAAACCCTCAACCAAATTCATAGGTTCAACACTACACATATGAAAACCATACCTTTTTCTTCTTGTAGCGTTCTACTGTTGCGGTTTTTCTACTGCAAATCTGTTGTCATGATTTTTAAGCCACACTTTTTCTGCTGCAGTATTTATGTCGCACGTTTCCTACCGTGATTTTTTTTCCACACTTTTCCTGTCGTGATTTTTCTGCCACACTTTTTTTTCCGCAATTTTTTTGCCGCAAATTTGATCTATCAATAATACCTGCCAAATAGCCTTTCAAAAATGATATTCAATTTAATTCAATAGAGACTAATAGGAGTTCCTTTATCTCTTATTTATACGTCCATGTAGCTTCCTCAAGGGGTTACCTTATAATCAACTTAACCCACTTTCCTTCTTTTAGGGCTAACCCACTTCTAACCACTTGTCCACTTAACTTAACCACTTTCCACAAATAGTAAGTTCTCCACTCCTGGTTGCAACTAACTTTATTATTTAATTAATTTATTTTGCAACCACTTTGACTTATCCATAAATAGTAAACTCACCACTTCTTGTTCCAACCAACTTTTCTATAATTAGTTAATTCATAACTTATTTTCCCTTAACTAACTTCTTGTTGCAACCACTTTATTATTTAATTTATTTCTTGGTCAACCACTTTGACTATTCAATCTTCTCATCACAACTACTTTACCATAATTACCAAACTCACAACTTGTTGCAACTAATTTATTTCTAATTATTTTCTTAATGAAACAACTATACCCATGATTAACTCCTAGTTACCATCAATTTGACTAGTATACTTCTTCTAGGATTTTCTAGAATAATTGGCTTCTTTGACCTTCTAGGGGCTTCTAGATAACTCATGAGGTTTCTCCAAATTCATATGGTCATAACTCTCTAACCGTGAGGAGTTATGTGGCGTTCCACATATCACTGTAAATGGCATGACATATATTATCCATCGAGAATAGTCACACCTATAAACTCATTGATATTCATGCATTTATACCTCAAACTGACTCTAGTCCCTTACCCATGTCTTTGTGCTACCAGAATTCACTACCAGTCTTCTCCAACAGTTGACATCAATCACTAAGGATTGAAATCAATCTACAATATCACTCTCCAAGGGTTGACATAAATGACAACCAATAGTTCAGACCAATTTTCCATCAACCTAAGCCAATTGTCTGATAATCTCCCCCTTTGGCATTGATGGAAACACCAACATTGATGACAACACTTATTCATGATAACATTCATTCTTATACTCATCATCAATATTTATATCTCTCCCCCTTTGACATCAATTGAAAAGGTTATCTCCCTTTGGGGATTCTCCCCCTTACTGAACTCTCCTTGGGGTTGTTCCCCCTGTCTAAATGCCTTTGATCTTTCTCTGTGTTTCTAAGCCTCTAATTACTCTCTCTCCCTTCATATAAATAATATCTCCCCCTTTGAAAAAGGGTATCACTCTGATGCAACACTGAATTCATATCGCTCATTCTTCCCTTGTGACAATTGCTCCCACTAGAAACATGCCTCTATTATCTCTCTCTAGGCATATAAATCTCTATCATGCATCTGATAAATCTCTTCCCCTAGAATCATACCTCTATTCTTACCTCTTTGTCTAAAAACTTCTCTGAATGATATTTCTACCTATCTTTTTTGTTTTGTTTCTCTCTCTTGACTTCTCTGGAAGATGTTGTGTAGAAAAAATATAAGTGTTCATCTACCTACTTCCTTTTGGAGTTATTGTCCATTGGAGCTTCCTTGTGTAAAAATCTAACATATATGAAAAGCATTCAAGAATAAGAATTCAAATATTCATGTATATTTTTAATCCATTAAGATAATGTTCCTTTGTCTTTGAATGACTCTCTGAACCAATCTATGAATCCATGCTCTCGTCTACTATCATATATTTGTCCAAACCTACTAAGTGTTCTTACGAATCCATCTTTGTCCATACTATCCAAGACTCTACTACACAATTTTCCATAATACTGACCCATCTATCATTCTACTATCATTAAGTCTTTTCTACTACAACTGATCAATCTATCATATTGTACTTCTGCTAACTAACTGCTCTGAATCTGTCTACTCAAACTCTACAAGTTGTTCAAAGGATGGTTCTCAGGTATGTCTCAGCTACCACATAGACTCCCCTTTTCTAATATTCATATTACCTAGAAGTCTCTAAGTCGGATGGCTCAGAACAATTCCTTCTATGATGCGGAGTCATCATCATTTTCATCGGTAGATTCATCGTCTCTATGAAATTTGACTTCTTTCTTTTTGTCTGTGGATTCATCTTTCACTACAATACCTGAAAATACAATCTCTTGAACATGTTCCTTATTTGCCTGTGTTTCTTTTCTTTCATTTATTTTCCAAACCTTTATGTATCTAACATCTTCCTTTTTCTTTGTAGATTTGTCTTCATCTTGTTTTATTGCCAATCTTGCAATCTCTAGGACCTAGTCTTTGTTCACTTGTTCTTCATGTTTTCTTATCCATACTTTATTATATCAGATATAAGTGTTCTCTTTCATGGAAGTATCGATCATGCTTCTACAATCATGAGCTAGGTGTCCATAGTTATGACATTTGTAACATTCAATGTTACATGGGGCCACATAAGAATTTCTTTCTTGAACATTTATTTTATAATCCATGCAATCTGCAACCTTATGTCCAAAGTTAGTACAATAAAAACAATGACCATAAAATAAATTTGCATATCTGGGAGTGAATTATTTTCTTTGTGGTGTAGTCCTTCTAAATTTCTGTCTTGACTGATCATGATCATTATTGAAGCTTCTTTGTGGCTTGAACATGGATGGTCTTCTTGAAGCTGTATATTTATTAGTTTTCTTAGATTATAGTTGACCATGATTTCTTCCTTTGAGTACTTATGCATAACTCTTTCTCTTTTCTTCATTCTTCTTTTTTAGCAACCTAGAGTGCTTCTCTTCATTCTCTACAACTGATGTGGATGTTTCTTTCTCTTCAATGTTCTTGGTGAGCTTGATGATTTTACTTCTCGATGTGACAACTTATTCTTCAAGCTTCTCAACCTCTTCTTATTTCTTCATTATCTGAAACTTAGTGACTTCTTTTGTTCTCTTCACTTATTCAAGATGGATTTTTAATGTGATTATTTCTTCTTCAAGTCCTTTCTCTTGTTCACCAAACTCTTCCTCAAGCTGGTTGAAATCGTTAGTTATTTCCATAAGATGATCTTTCAATATCTTCTCTCTCATTTTTTCTTCATCCTTCTATGATGATATGTTGGCTTCCAAATACTTCTTTTGATCTTCAATATTTTATTCGTTCTTTCTGGCTTCTTCTAGTTGACTTCTTAAGCTCTCGATGACTTGTTGAGATTCTTCAAAAATGTGAACACTTTATTTTTGTTTCATCAATTCTTTCTTGAGTGACTTGTTTTCTTCTCTTTATTTTCTTATTTCATCTAAAGCACTGATAAATTCTACTTCATAATTGTCTTTGATTTCAATTATTTTTTCTGTTTCATTTCCTTCATGGCATTCCATTTCAAGATGTTTGTGCTTTTCACAATTAAAGAAAAACAACATACTTTTGTTGATTATGTACTCTTCATCTTCTGAATATGTTTGACATGATGAATATATTTATTCTTGACCTATACCTACATCTTCTTTGACATTCTCTGACTCTGTGATTGGTGAATAATATATATTATGTAACTTATCCCAAATTTATTTAGTTGATGAACATTTACCCACTTTGTCCTTTACCGAATCATATAGTCCTTCCAAAATGAAATCCATTGCAATTTTGTTATTTGATTTCAGTTCCTTATTTGTTGTAGTCTTTGTCCTTTTTGAATTATCATATCATGTAACAACTGATTTCCAAATATAATACCCTTGTTCCTTTAAAAATACTTGTGTCCTTCCACTCCATATATCATACTTTAAACCATTCTGACCATTAAACAGTGGTACTCCATTCTCAGAATAATCGATGATCTCCTTCCAATGGTTAAACTATTTATTGAAGGAACCTTCTCTGATACCAATTGTTGGATTACTGAGAAGGGGGGTGAATCTGTAATGAGAAATTATACCAATTATTAATCCTTTAAACCACAAAGTATATTATTTTACTTATTCAACCATATTCATCTATTCATCATCAAAATATTACTATATCATAAGCATTAACATTCATCAGTGCATAATAAACAATAACAAGCACATCCACACAATGCACAGTACACCAATATTTACGTGGAAACACGATGTGGGAAAAAAACACGGAATTATTTTCTTATATGTCAAGAATTACATTCAAGAAGCACCAAATTCCAATTCTCTAGCTACAACTGGAAGGAGGCTCCGACCCCCTAGCTTCTCAGGCTACAACCTCATGGAAGCTCCAACTCCCCAATTCTATGGATACAACCAGAAGGAGGCTACAACCCTCTATGTTCTCCGACTACAATCGGAAGGTGGCTACAACCACCTATCATTGCCCCATCAAACCACCCTAAAATATGAGTATAATGATGGAACCATTGTCACACTATCACTGTGAGATATACTACTATAAACATGTACCAATATGTGCCACTTACCTATAATCAACATGTAACACTGTCTTGTAACCAACATGTCCCTGTGCCTTTCCTGTACCAACAAAACTAAATACACCAACAACATGTACCAATACTCTCCTCAATATATCACATTTAATAGCATAGATCTCATACCCAAAACCACAAGAATATCATTCAAACCATGTGCCAACAATGCACATCAATCATGTACATCAACCATGTGCATCAACATTATACAAAGATAACCAACAACATGTACCAATAATGTATCAACAACAAACCAAACTATGCATCAAAAAGTTGTATCAATATCACCATGTACTTCATGTATCTTTCTCATCCATGTACTAAATCATATACCTCTACCATATACCAATAACATACACCAAGATAACCAACAAGACACCTCTAGCAATGCACCACACTCTCCATAAATCAAATACCATAAATCCTCAAATCAACCATGTGCCACAACCTCACTGTTATACAACCTCTATTTGTACCAATAAACTCAACAACATACCTCAACCAAAATCCATCAAACATGAGCCAATACTAAACTTCAGTAGATCTTCCTCAGATCACCTCTACAACAAGACCTAAACTTCTAAGAGGGCATCCAATAGATTTACAAGGAAAACCCTCAATCAAATTCATAGATTCAACACTACACATATAAAAACCATACATTTTTCTTCTTGTAGCATTCTGCTGCCACAGTTTTGTTGTCGCGATTTTTCTGGTGTGACTATTCTACCACACTTTTTCTACCGCACTTTTCTTACCATGATTTTTTTGCCGCACTTTTCTTACCGCGATTTTTCTACCACAATTTTCCTGTCACGATTTTTCTGCTGCACTTTTCCTGCCGCAAATTTGATCTATCAATAATACCTACCAAATAACCTTTCACAAATGATATTCAATGAATTTCAATAGAGACTAATGGGATAGAATTTCTCTCTTATTTATACTTCCATGTAGCTTCCTCAAGGGGTTACCTTCTAACCAAGTTAACCCACTTTCCTTCTTTTAGGGATAACCCACTTCTAACCACTTGTCCACTTAACTTAACCACTTTCCACAAATAGTAAGTTCTCCACTCCTAGTTGCAACTAACTTTATTATTCAATTAATGTTTTTTGCAACTACTTTGGTTTATCCATAAATAGTAAACTCACCACTTATTGTTGCAACCAACTTTTCTATAATTAGTCAATTCATAAATTATTTGCCCTTAACTAACTTCTTGTTGCAGTCACTTTATTATTTAATTTATTTCTTGGTCAACCACTTTGACTATTCAATCTTCTCATCATAACTACTTTACCATAATTACCAAACTCACAACTTCTTGTTGTAACTAATTTATTTTTAATTATTTTATTAATGCAACAACTATACCCATGATTAAATCCTAGCTACCATCAATTTGACTAGTACACTTCTTCTAGGAGATTTTAGAATAATTGACTTCTTTGACCTTCTAGGGGCTTCTAGATAACTCATGAGGGTTCTCCAACTTCATATGGACATAACTCTCTAACCGTGAGGAGTTATGTGATGTTCCACATATCACCGGAAATGGAATGACATATATTATCCATCTAGAATAGTATACCTATAAATTCATTGATCTTCATGCCTTTATACATCAAATAGACTTGGGTCCCTTACCCATGCCTTTGTGCTACCAGAATTCATTATCGAACTTCTCCAAGGGTTGACATAAATCACTAATGGTTGACATAAATCTACAATATCACTCTCCAATGGTTGAAATCAATCACTAAGGGTTGACATCAATATACAATATCACTCTCCAAGGGTTGGCATCAATGACAACCAACAGTATAGACCAATCACCCATCAACCTAAGCCAATCATCTAACAAAAACTTGATATCCAATGACATGATGCATAAATTTGTTGAGAGAATAAACCACTACATGATTAGGGGATCAAAATTTGCTCAATTTTCAAAGTGCTTGGAATGCGACAAAAATAGTTCCATTGCGTCCGTCTTGTCTTCCTGATTCCAGTGGTATATTTACTTTGTCAAATGGACATCGTATGAAGAAGATATCGCGATCTGTTCGCCAAGCCAAACAGGCAAAAAAAATAATTTTGATGCTGATTGTACCAGTCCGTACAGTTCGTATGGTCTGACGTGGCAGGACCATACGACCGTACCAAGATGACGTGGCAAGCAATGGATGGTTGGCGGTTGAAGAATCATGAGATGACACGTGTTAGTTTGGTGGCAAGTGGTATGAGGACACGTGGCCCAATCCATGGGCGCCATGTGTCACTCATTATTTGGTTGTTTGGTTATGTAAAAACTTGTGGTGGAGTCCATGGGGTTTGACCCCCAGACCTCCCCAACGCACAATGACTTCGCACGACCCTTCTACCAACGAGCCATCGGATGGTTCTTATTTGATATATGGTTTCAATATATTTTAAGTTTGTTTATTGTATTAAACAGAGGGGGGTCGGGCTGGGCCCTAGCCCCGACCCACGGAGTTATCTTATAACATATGACCATTGTAAAAAAAAATCGTGCGCGAATTGTATTGTATTCCATATATACCATATATAACATTGTATTAACTATATGCGCGCGGGGTTTTAACCATAACCCATGGTTTATACAATGGTACATTTGCGTGTGGGGTTTGTAACATGGCCCATGTTTTTTTTTACATTGCATATGACCCCGAGTTGGAGCGCGGAGGGAGTTACACAGTTGTGTAACCAAATAACCACCTTTTAACCAAGCACGCGGTCATATGCACCATACGCCCAGGTGCCGAGGCGGTTAGGGGCTGGCCTTCCCTTAACCATTCTACGGTTTGCACTGTTGGCACGATTGCGCCTGGTGCTAGGTTTTTGCGCTTAAATGAGCGTGTGAGCCAGGTTCAATGAAGGGGGTGCGTTTTGTAGATGCAGAGACAACAAGCTTGAAGAGGGAGACTTCCAGGAGGCATAACTTCTTCATTTTTCGACCGATTGAGGTGCCAAAAGAGCCCAGACAGGGGTTTTGGGATGCTGGGAAGCCATTGGAGCAGTCGGTTTGTCAGTTTGAGCATTGTAAGACATGTTTTGGAGCACTTTTTGAGCAATTAATAATAATGATCCATTGGAAGCTGGACCAGGAGATGTAGCCCATAAGAGGGGTGAACTCCTTTATCAATTGTTGTGCTTATGTGTTTATGTTCATTGATTATGCTGCTGTCTATGTGTAATTTGCATAAGTAATCCTTTAAATTTATGTGTTGCAAACTGATCCTTTTGCTTTAAACACATAATATTCACTTGCATAAGTTTTCAATTTTTTCAAGTCTTCTTCATTTTTAGATCAAGTTGGTATCAGAGCACTGGTTTTGAAGACTTGATTGTTTGCAAGTTTTTTTTCTAATGCTCACAAGGTTGAAACTCACAAGAGGAGAAGGTCAACTTGTGGAGCCAAGTTCTTATCCGACAAGGAGGAAGCAGATTCATTCACCGCAAGTTTCAGAGAGACATTCACCAAGCATGGCTCGAGCAGAAAGTCATGAACATGTTCCGGTTGAAGAAGAAGATCTCAGACAGACTGTCATAGAGTTGAGAGATATGATGAAGATCTTGATGGAACCGAACATAATGTCGCAAGGTGAAGGCTCCAACCCTTCAATGCATAAGGGAGGCGGTAGTGACAAAACTCCAGGCAAAAATGGAGGGAATGGTGCTTCTCCACCACCCTCTCCTCCTCCATCATCTTCTTCTTCTTCTTCTTCTTCTACCAGTTCGAAACATCTTCTGAATGGGCATGGTAAAACCCTTCACAAATTCCTTCATTAAAGCTTGATATAAAATTTGAGTTGCCAATTTATAATGGAGAAGTTAACGCTGAAAAGTTAGATAATTGGATACGTCAAATTGAAGTATACTCTAGAATACAAAAGATTCAAGATGATGAAACAAAAATACAACTTGCTTCATTAAGATTAGATGGTTGAACACTTATTTGGTGGGAATCTAAGACACAAGAAGAAATGAAAAAGAATGGAAATTTTTTTCTTTCTTGGAATGATTTCATTATAGCAATTAAAAAACAATTTTATCCATTGGCATATAAAAAAAAGGCAACCATGGAATGGAAGAATTTTAGACAAGAAAAAGGACAAAATGTACAAAGTTTTACTTAGGAATTTAGGAGAAGAGATTTGGTTTTGGGAGTTGATTTGTCTTCACAGGAAACATTGCTCAAATATATTGGTGCTTTGCATAGTTATTTGAGGCATACTATACTCATGTTTAATCCTACGAATCTAGATGAAGTTTGTGTA
>ML786545.1:235940-250866 GCA_009831015.1 Picea engelmannii | reverse complement strand
CTGAAGAACCAAAGTCCCATGTAGAAAGGAAATCCACCATGCTGAAGTAGTCCAACCATCATTGTAAGCCTAGGTCCCATGTCCAAGTGCTCATGTGAACTCCCCAAAGAAGATTTTGGAACCCAATAACCAACTCCAAATGATGCTCCAAAGACTGACACCTATCATGTGAATCCAAATAAGAAGATCCATCCACATAGTGGAAAAGGGTCATAGCAGAATCTGGAAGGAATAATTCCACTATAGAATATGTAGACTGAACGTTGGTAACTAGCTCCTGATCTGGGACATTGATGTTCTCTACAGAAGGTGGAGTAGAGTCATCAAATAAAATATGGAAGTGGTTGTCATCACATAAATGACAACTATCCATATACCAATCATCACAATCGTCCTCAAAATCATACCAAGCATATCTTTCTTGATTATATTCATTAATGAGACACTCCATAAGAAATCTCTCCTGCATGTTATTCAATGAATCTTGAATATTATGAAAACTATCATTGAGGCCATGTGTGAGGCTGTCTATGAGGCTACGTGTGAGGCCATGTGCAAATGCATCCAATCTATCATCCAATTAGGCTTTGAATGATTCAAGAATTTCTTTCAAGGTTTGAGACGAAATAGCCATCTGAGCACCCTATGAAATCTTCGATCCTGCAGCCATCACGAAACACTCAAAAATAGACCCAAGAAGTTTCGGCAGAAAATCGCGGCTGTTTCTGGAAAAGCCCTAAAAAACTGTTGAACATAAAATGCTCATAACTTCACTTCCCGGACTCCGTTTCTGCTGATTTTTTTCTTGAAATTGGGTGAAATTGTGAGAAGCACTCAGATATGTAATTTATTTGGGCAAATTCTGCCTCCAAATTCTACATAAATAAAAAAAATCATGCCGTCGTCCGCAGAAAAAACCCTGAAAAATTACAGATTTTAAAACCTCAATATCTTGACCTTCCGGACTTCGTTTCGAACAATTTTTTTTTTTAAATTTGGTGTTTTTTTGAGAGGAAATCATATATACAACCCTTTTCTACAAATTTTGCACAGGAATATACTGAAAATGTCTGGAATGTCGCGACCCTCTTTTTTCTTCTCCGAAAAAAAATCTGCAAAAATAAAAAATAGTTGCCCACAACTCCGGCCAAGGAAAGTGCTCTGATACCAATTGTTAAGAACCTAAATATATATATCAATATAATCACCACAAATACTGAATACACAATAGATCTACAAATAAATATAGAAAAAACGACATTCTATTATTACCAAACCCTTGAGGTAGGGCAACACCATACAATGGATCCTATTATGGAAGGGATCCTCTCATGTTCACTTGCCTCTTCGAGGGGGAATCCTCCTATTGAGCTACCACTCCAAATACAATACTTCTCTTCATGTCTCATTACATTGCTTTAACCCCTTTATATAGTGCTACCATCACCTAAGAACATTCTAGAGGAGGAATCTTCTAGAAGTAGAACCTTCTAAGAAGTCCTCTTACATTTATTATATCTAACTACCATAGTGGGCCTTATTTAATAATATAGTGGACCTAGTCCACCTTACATTGAATGACCTCCACTATTATCACTATGGGCCCTCTGGGCCCCCCCACTACCTCTCTAGCTACCTTACAAAAGGGGCCACACACGATTTCCAGAGAGGTTGAGGGAGAAGTGTGGACAACAGCCCTCCCACAGCCTACTAGCACTCTCATCGTGGATTGAACTGTAGGTTAAAAATTACCTAGTTCGAGAGGATCCACGATGTCGTGAGGGAAGACTCTGACAGTTTCTCACGATGATTCTAAGGGTCACACAATAAGGCGGGGGCCTTATTCCTTAGATCCCTTAGTCTCCCACAAGTTCACCTGGCGGAGTGTTGACTCCAGGGGTTATTGATGTCTACCAATCAGTCAAGTTGGTGAGTGGCACCCTTCGAGCACGTGGTGCATCCTGAAGGTCACGTCACGTAAAATAAACACAAGAGGTGAGTGGCACCCTTGGAGCACGTGGTGCATCCTGAAGGGCACGTCGCGCAAAAGAAACACAAGAGGCGAGTGGCACCCTTGGAGCATGTGGTGCATCCTGAAGGGCATGTCGCACAAAAGAAATGAACAAGGCGAGTGGCACCCTTGGAGCACATGGTGCGTCCTGAAGGGCACGTCGCATTGATGTTGATGAAGGAACAAACCTAGATGGCCCTAAGACATTTTACACATTAACAAATTCTTAACCAACTTCCCTAATTAAATGTCGCCCAGTTCAGACTCTAAGTCCTAAATCTAAAACTTCTCTAGGGTAAAATTTTTGTCTAACCTTAAGAAAAGAGCCTATAAAAATAAAAATAAAAATTTAAACTAAAACCCACTTAAGTAATAGTCTTAGTCTTCATAAATTTTGGGGTAAAACAAAGAGAGTAATAATTTAATTAAAATCTGTGGTTTTAAATTGTAAGGAAGAAATAATTTATTTAACTTGCGAAAGAGTAAAAAGATTTCAAATTGATAATAAAAGAAAGAGTAAATAGAGAAACTACCTTTTTGGGTCTAATAAAGAGGGAAATAAGGGAATAATAAAAATTAGGAAACTAAGGAAATGGAGGAAACATAATAAAGGAAAGATGGGAACTTATGGTAAAAAGTGAGGTCAACATAGTAAGGAATCTGCAATTAAGAACCTTCTAAAATGAACTAAATTAGCAACTTCATTTTAGGAAAAGTATTTAAACCCGTAAGGGAATCTAGAAACCCCTAGGAGTAAATTTAGGAGCAACTCTAGGTGGGTGAGGGAATTGAGACAATTAATAAATTTAAAGAAAATAATTATTGGAAAAAAGAGGGGGATGGATGACACTTGTGCGAAGGAGAATATTTAGAATATTTTTATTAAAACTTAATTTAAATGTGATTTAGGGAACGTTGGAGGTGCTAAAAACTCTATAAAAGAAAGGGAAGATGAGGAAGAATGGGGATCGGTTGTTAGCGTAATGTTACGCTGCCAGATTTGTGACTTGACTAATTTCTTTTGAGGAGTTGGGATTTCTCAGCTCGGATAGGAGTGGTAGCTCGACCTTGCGAGGTGAGATGGGAAGCTAGACGCACCATCTGGATAGTGTGTGGCCCCTTTGCGACTCGGGGGGCTAAGGGGGAAGCAGAGTACCCCTAGCGATTGGCTGGGAGGTACCGTTGTAGTCTCGGTGGTCGGCGAGTGGGAGCGGCACAGAGCATGCGGACATCATCGAGGCGGGCGATAAGGCAACGGTATGCTCATGTTTTCAGTAGAGTAGAATACATAGTTATTTACTTCTGCAGTCATGATTGTATTGTTGTAAAAATATTAAATCAGTTGTTGTAATTCGATAAGGGATGGAACTGGAATAAATTATACTTCATCTATTTCACTGTATCATTAAAACAAATACCACTGTGGTTTTCCTTGTCAGTTGGTTGGTCTTGCGCCTTGCTACGTTGATTTCCTCCGAGGTAGTCTTTCTTCACGCAACAAAACCGCTTTTATTTTCTATGTTCAATATCTGCGTTTTCTTGGGCTTGCATTGATATTTTTGCCTCTACGTTAGTTGTGTTGAAGGAAAACACCCTCTGCGTTTCCACACACATCACCTCATATTTACCCTACTGTAAATCATTATTTCGATGGAAGGATTTCCTTCTGCTCTTAACCCTTCCATCCATGAGTTGCCTCTGTATTTCACTACCCGATGGATTTTGTTTATGCCACGAATTGTTACTGATCCACTGACTTGCTGCGATTTGTTAATGTTCCAATGACAGCGGTAACACTACGGTTTACTTAACTTTATTTTTGCAACTGTGGTAAAACTTATTAAAGAATTCAAGTTCTGGTTTCATCATCTACCATAAATAAGAATGGTATATCTAATCTGTAGTTGATTATCTCGGGTGATTCATAAGTTTGAATAATATGAATCCTATAGATGGGAAGGTTCAAAACGTAATCCTTGGTGCGTTGACTGTGTTTCTGCTATGCAACATGTGAGTTCACTATGTTGTTAAACTGTGCATTGACAGTGTTTTGCTGTGCAAACGCGTGGCCCTGACGGTGGCTGGGTATCGCCTTAGCGACTCGCTGTGAGCTTTGTTCCTGAACGATTAAAATGTAAACTTTTCCCTGTCACCAGTTGCATCTTAAATTTAATTTACCTTTACCTGAACCTTACACACAGATTCTACTCTCTAGAATTCGGTTACTGCCGCTTAGATTGTTTTGCCTTGGATTAATTACTTCTTCACCAAGATATGACTATGTGATGCTCCTTTCTACCACGATTCGTCCATTGAAGCATAGCTGGTTTGTTTATTAAAAGACCCCTGTTGGGCCCTTAGCGTAGCCTAGATAGGCATATTTTTGGCATTGGAAGTTGCCCGTGATCTCTGCGCATCTTACTGAATCGAACGAAAAACCCCACCTTGTGCATCTTGCATTTAGGGCGATTTATTGCTCTTTCCTTTTTAAACCAGATATTGATTGCTCAAACAACGCACGGTGGCAATAACAAGCGTTGGGATTTTTAGCTCTGGACGTCTTTAAATAACATATTGACCTCAGGACAACGCACCAGTTCTGCGTCAGTTAGTTTTTGATCCTATTTTTACTACTTTCCCAATGGTGTTTTACTTACATTTTTCATATGAATTCAAGTAGAGAAACATTGAGAATCATGTTCCTATGGGAATAATTACGTGAACTTAATGGATATCTTTCCAGAAAAAAAAATAGAGTTCATATCGGCATTCGAGGCATAGTAGTAAGTTAAACGGTTCAGTGCTCTATTGAAATTTGGTTAGTTAATTTTAATTCTGTAGAAACCAGAAGAAATATATTCTTACGGTTAGTCAATTTTACATCTGAAACTAGAAGTAATAAATTTTATGGTTAAGCAAGTGTAATTTCGTTGAAATCATAAGTACTAAAATCTTGTTGACAACTAGAAAGTGATTTACAAGTTGTGAATTGAATTGAATTGAATCCAATTTGTTTCCTTGTGATTGGGAATTTGGAATATGGTTAGTCAATTTTGATTTGTTAAAACCAAAAGTAATAAACTCTTGTGAACAACTAAAACCTGATTGTGAGTTGTGAATTGGGTTGAATCCAATTTTCTGTTCTGGTAATTGGAATTTAGTGTTGAATGATTTAATCTTATTATGTTGTAAAATAAAATTTGATGACCAATTATACCTTGTAAGAGAACATAAATTTTCAATGTAAAAAATGAAATTTGCAACTTATTGGTTATTCTATTGCATAAATTGTGACAGTTATGGATATCATCAGAGTTATTATGATTTGTAAAGAGATGGTTGCTCTAATGTATTATTATGGGAACACGTAAATATTAGGCCACAGTAATAGATGGCTCTTGCATTATAAGATAGAATGTAATGTTAGTGATATAAAAAGGGTAATGTTATTGTTAGCCTAATGCAATGTTATCAACCCCAAAATGTAAGTAAGGATATTGTTATTTATTAAAAATGATCCTGAAATTTTATTGTTGTTATGAATAACATAAATGGGTATAGTAAGGAGCAATGCATTATGACTTAAATGAATGGTGTTATCATTTTACGACAATGATATTGTAGATTTATTGTTGGGATAACACATAAGATGTAAGGTGATGGTTAATTTTGCAAGTTAATGGGATATAAACATAATATGTTTATTATTCCATGGCAACGTTATTGAAATTTGATTGTTATTGATCAACCTATTTGGTGTAATGTCCTAGAATTAAGTACAATCAATTATTCGGAGTTAGCAGATGAGGGTGCTTGTTCATTTTAATTAATGTCGTACTTGGTTGGTAAACCTTCCGTGTGCTTGGTCTGCTTGTCGGGGGGGGGGGGGGGNTGTAGACACCTCCATGTTCCTCAGAACAGTCACCAGCCCTGAGACCTTAAATGGTTAAAATAGATGGGAACCTGGGCTTGAGCATTGATTATGTGTCTTGGAGGTCCTAACCATTGCAGGGTAGGATGGGCGAGAAGTCAGTTTTTTTTTATGGTCGATTGATTGTCGTTTAATGCTTGCAGTTACTTGTTATGCACCCTATGTCGTCTTGTTGTGTTCATCATTGATGCGTCATGTTAGTCGTCGGGTGGTGACTTTGAGTCTAATGTGTTTTTTTCCCTTGTACACGCGCGCACACACTATTAAAAAAAAAAATTCCCACTTGTTATAAGAGGTTGTCGTCGTAAAAAAGGGGTTCGTTACATATGGTATCAGAGCGGGTTCGACCCACAACTTGGGAATCTCTACGACTTCCGTGACATGATTTGATTTAATTATACTATTGATGATCTAGTTGATTGTGTGCGTGCAGGTAATCATGGTTAGAGGACGCCGTGGAGGCAGACGATGGGGTGCTAGGGGAGGAGGCATGACGCCTCCAGTAGCATCCATGCCTAAGGGGTCTAACCCCCAGGGAGACGAGTAGGTTCTCAGACAGAAGCAAATAGAAGTTGGAGATGTGGTTGGGATGATGAGGTCTTTTCAGCACATGTCCAAGACATTGATCAGTCGTTTGGACAGAAACAAGTCCAGGGCGCCAACACCCGCTGAGGTTCCATCACACGCACTGACCGTTACTGGTAGCATTCATCGTGAACTCAAGAAGGTTAAATTTCCTGAGTTCTTTAGTGCCCCGGATGACGCAACTGCTGAGGCATGGTTGGAGAACATGGCGATGTGCTTCGCACTTTGCGATTATACCTCCAACATGAAGGTCTGCCTAGCGGTATTTCAACTGAAGGGGAGTGCTCTTCTATGGTGGAAGACGCTCCTACCGCAGCTAAACATGGTTGTCGAAGACGTGTCATGGGAACTGTTCGAGGAATGGTTCCGAGAGAGATACCTTTCATAGGAATTCATTGAGCATTAGCTCAATGAGTTCAATGCATTACGACAGGGAGATCGTACGGTACCCGAGTACGACGCACGTTTTATGTAGCTGCTCAGGTATGCTCCGCACCTTAACACAAAAAAACTTAAGGTCAACAGGTTTGTGTTTGGCCTTAATGGCAGCCTGCGTGCAAAGGTTAGGATTTTGATGCCTCAAACCTTGCACGATTTCATCCAGAAGGCGCTCATAGCTGAGGAGGATCTTATCAGTGGGAGTCAGACCTGGACTCTAGCAAGACCAACAGGGTAGGGTTCCTCTGGAACACTGGAGCACCAGACACCAGCGAGACCTATGTCAGGATATCGTGGCTTCCAGAGCGAATCCACTTTCACTACACCTCGGTGAGCACCGCCTCAGCAGCGGACACCTTATTGGGGACCACAACATCAACAACAGTGTCGCCCGCAACAGTAGCAGTTTAGGCCTATTCAGCAGAATAGACTAGGTTTCCAGGCCAGTGGGCCGTCATCTTCTACTTTGGGTACTAGGACTACTGGGCTAAAGATGGGGTGTTGGACATGTGGGGAGCCACACTACCAACGCGAATATCCTGTGGAGAGGACCAGAGTGTCCGGATCAGCCGAACCCACTACAGTGGGAGATATGGGCAAGGCCCATCAGATTCATGCAATGGTGAATAACCACCAGGAAGAGCATCAGTCGACTATGCTCGAGACGATAGGTATTGTCACTGACTAGACCCTTAGTGTTTTGATAGACCTAGGTGCTACTGAGATTTTCATCTCTGGTGCAGCACTAAGAAGGATTAAGGTAAAGGCCATCGAACAGGATGAGTTTATCTTCCTGGAGATGGCTTCTGGAGCCAAATAGAAGGTGGGAGGAAAAGTTACGGGTTGTACCCTTAAACTGGGAGTGTTTGTCACAAGGGTCAACTTGTACTTCATGATCTTAGGATCTTATGACGTCGTGATTGGTATGGATTGGTTGGAATCGAATGAGGCAATACTCAACTATAAGACGAAATGGTTGAGCTTGATCGATGATGAGGGATAGGGATGTGTGATTGTAGGACAAAACCAGGGAGATTCCCTGAGGTTCGCATCTTCCTTATAGTTACAAAAGAGTATGTGTAAGGGGTGCAAGCTTTATGCGATCCTTGCACTAAAAGAGAAGGGAGTAGCAGAAGGTCTAGAACACCTTCCGGTGGTGAGAGAGTTTGTAGACGTATTTTCCAGAGGAGTTACCTGGGATGCCGCCGGAAAGGGAATTGGAGTTTACCATAGACTTGAAACCGGGGACCGAACCGATAGCAAGAACGTGGTATCGGATGCCGACCCCGGAGTTGCAAGAGTTGAAAATGCAACTGAAGGAGTTGTTGGACCTGGGACTGATACATCCTAGTGTGTCACTGTGGGGTGCACCAGTTATTTTCATTCGGAAGAAGGACGGATCGTGGAGGCTTCGCATTGACTACTGTCAACTGAACAAGGATACGATCAAGAATCAATATCCCTTACCAAGAATTGATGATCTGTTCGATCAAATGAAGGGTGCGAAGGCGATCTCCAAGATCGATTTGCGATCAGGGTACCACCAGTTGTGGATCAAGGAGGATGATGTCCTTAAGACCGCCTTTAAGATGAGATTTGGACATTACGAGTTTACGGTTTTGTCATTTGGGCTGACAAAAGCTCCAGGGGTATTTATGAGTTTGATGAATGGGGTGTTCTATGAATACTTGGACATGTTCGTCCAAGTATTCATTGATGATATTTTGATCTACTCTCGGATGACAAAGGAGCATGATGAGCACTTGCGCCTAATACTACAGTGTCTGCGAGAGCACAAATTGTATGGGAAGTTGTCCAAATGCTCTTTTTATCAATCGAGGATTCACTACTTAGGGCATGTCATCTCCGGCGAAGGTATCACCGTGGATCCAACCAAGGTCGAGGCTATTATGGAATGGCCTGCGCCGATGAATGTCACAGAAGTGAGTAGCTTTATGGGTTTAGAAGGATACTATCGATGGTTTTTCAAGGGATTTTTGAAGTTAGCGAATTCGATCACGGAATTGCAGAAGAAAAGCAAGAAGTTTGTTTGGACCGAGAAATGCGCAGAATCATTTTGGAGGCTCAAAGAGTTGTTGACAACAACACCGATACTAAAAGTCCTGACGCGGACTTCTTGGTATGCACTGACATATCCAAGGAAGGTTTAGGAGGATTGTTGATGTAAGATGGACGAGTGATTGCTTACATTTCAAGGAAATTGAGAAGGCATGAGGAGAACTACACGATGCACGATTGGGAGTTATTAGCCATCGTATATGCCTTGAAGGTTTGGAGACACTACCTTGTTTGACAAAAATTTGAATTAAAGACTGATCATTGTGGACTACAACACTTTTTACGCAAATCGACCTGAACGTGTGACAACAGCGTTGGTCGGAATTGCTTAGCGAGTACGACTTTGAGATTACTTACATAAAGAGAACAGTGAACCGAGTGGCGGATGCTTTGAGTCGGAGGTTGCGCATCTTTTTGGTGTTGCCTCTTCAGACGAATCTACATGAGAATATTCTCACTTTACAGCTTGATGATGATTGGTACAAAGAGGTCAAGGGTTTTATAGGACAAAACACCATGATGGTACCACGATACGAGGGATTTTCACTTGATAGCGATGGGTTATTGAGGTGTAGAAGTCGGATTTATGTACCACCAAATGACGAGTTGAGGATGTTGATCCTGAGTGAGGCTCATAGAGCAGTTTACATGGCTCACCCGAGATTCACGAAGATGAGGGAAGACCTTAAACCCTTATTCTTCTAGAAGGTAATGAAGGCCGACATAGTCAACTATGTGGCCAGGTGTTTGGAGTGTTAGTAGGTAAAGGCTGAACATAGACACCCAGCAGGATTACTACAACCACATACCATTCCATAATCGAAATGGGAAGTTATTTTGATAGATTTTATTGTTGGATTGCCACTGACGGCAAGGAGACACGACTCGATTTTCATAATAGTAGACACTCTCACAAAGATTGCTCACTTTATTCCTGTGCGTACGACATACCAGGCACCTTACATAGATAGAGTTTTCATCAGTGAGATTGTGAGGCTGCATGGCGTTCCTAAGAGGATTATATCCGATCGAGGATCGATGTTTACTGGACGATTTTGGATGAGTTTCCAAGAGGCCTTGGGAACCCAACTTAACTTTAGTACTGCATATCACCCAGAGACTGATGGACAGACCGAATGAACGAACCAGACCTTGGAAGACATGTTGTGCATGTACATGATGGACCAACAAAAGCATTGGGAGGAATTCTTGCCTCTAGTAGAGTTCACTTACAACAACAGTTACCAGAGCACCATTAAGATGGCGCCTTTTGAGCTTCTTCATGGGTGACCATGTTAGACGCCCTTGAGTTGGGATTGGCTTGAGGATAGGGTCCTGGTGGGACCAGAAGTGATCCAAGAAATGGAAGACCAAATGCAAACCATAAGACAAAGGATTAAAGAAGCCAATGATCGACAGAAGAGTTATGTTGATCCACACCGAGTCGACCGTAGTTATGAGGTCGGTGTAACGACCCTAGTTAAATAAATACTTAAAGATTATCAAGTAAAATTAATTAAAGAAAATAATTTTGATTAATTAAATAATACTTTAATTGCAAGATCACATTTAATGACCTGAGAAATAAATCTTAAAAGATCAATGAAAAATGTTTAAAAATGGTTGCATATGCAGAGAGGGGGCCTATGAATCCCGAGAATATAAAACATTTAAGGAGGGAGAAGGGACAGGCACGGAGGGTGTTTGGAGGAGTAACTACATGAGTCGATGAAGGAGGAATAAGGGAAAGGGGAAGGTTGATGGGAGGACCATTGGACAGAGGAGAGATTTTCTGAGGACTTTTGGGACTTGCTATGAGCACAGAGTTTTGGGCACTGTGGCTTTTGATCAGGGGAGGCACTGAGTTGCTAGAGGTTTTGGGAACGGAGGGCCAGGATATCCGTAGATATCCTGGAGCTAGGTAGTTTTCCTAGTTGGCAGGGAGGACAATAGTTTTGGGCAGTTATTTTCCTGTCTGTGGCAGGATTGATCTGAGGAGCAGGTAGCAGGAAGGCAGCAACAAGGCACAGAGACAACAGAAATTAGCATCAGAACCAGGTACTTTGTTAAGTTATGTATTTATTTCTTTTTGTCATGAATTCAATGTTTATTGATAAATCTAAGTTACTGAAGTTGTTGTTATGAGAATCACTATTATGCTAAGAAGTTATTGTTTCAGTTTACGAAATAAAATGTTTATGAATCTTAATGATGTTTAGAAGTATATGGTTGTTACATATGGTATCAGAGCATCTTAGTTCGAAATATGGGCCTAAGGGACAAAACCCCGAGTGTTAACTCCAACCATGCTTAAACTACAAACAAAATACATTTAGTTTGACCCATTATGACTGATATAGTACCGAAAATATACTCAGGTAGTATCCCTTCATCATCCAAGCAAATGATCTCATAGATGTATCACAAGCAACTGCTTTAGGCAATATCCTGTAACTGGATTATGTATGGTTACTACAGTTTTAGTCTGAATATTCAATGGAACGCCCTTTAAATTAAGTGGCGATAAACCAGATAGTTTGAAGGATCACTTCCCATGAAATGCCTACCATTAAAGCAACCCAATAAAGCTATTAAGCATGAAATGACAACTGATAACTTAATTTTCTTTGAGCAATGCTTGTCAATGAAGTTTCGAGTAGAATAGACACCTAAAATCAATAAAAATGTTGAGGGAAACTTCTGTCTAAGGCTTGAAGTTGGTAAGAATTAATAACTTGTTGGCAGCCAACCCAATTTTTTTCGATTGCTCTCAAAAGCTGCCTACACCCCTTGTCGTATTACGACAAACCATTGTCACATTACGCTAATGAACACTCATCTGATTTTTGCGATCATTACAATTCAATATCAACTGAAGTTTTCACAACTGCAAGTGTGAAAACACGTCTTTCGTTGATTAGATTGTCGTCATTCTTGGTTGATACTTGATCACTGGTTTATCATCTGATTGCTAATGTTGTATCAGACTTATGTTTTTGAACATTCTTGATTGTGCATTTGGGTATATTTCACTGTAAAACCTTTTGGCATGAAAGTTATTGGTCTTATCTATGAAAATTGTTTAATGGATTTGGTCATATTGTTTTTTATCCTTGCTTTGAACTATCACTTGATTATTATGTGAAGGAATTTTGGTTGTATGGTTCTAAGACATTGGAGAGCAAACACATATGATATGCACCAAATACATTGGCAAGTTTATAAGGTATGTTGGCAATGGTTTCAAGGCGCATGTGTTAATCTTATTTGATTATTCGGATTTATACTTGGCATACTATGTTTGCAAATATTGGATTATACGATGAATGATATAACCCCGAGCTGTGTATTATCACTAAACCCTGTGATTAAGCGACTGCATAAACGGTGGAATTGGCACGTTGAATCGGTAGTTAATGCTGGTACTGTGTTGGTTTTAGACTTAACACCTGACGCGTTGATATCATGTGATGTGTTGGTTCTGACCTGGATCAAAGGCACGTAGAACTGGTGATTCACCAACTCACTGGTCGATATGTTTGTTTTAATGATTATTGTTTTAAACAGTTCGGAACAGGCTTATTAATGTGATACGTGGTGATGGTAATCCCACCACCTTCGCACGCCTGAGGTTGTTTCCAGTCTCGTCCAGCATTCAACTATGGAAACCCTATCGTAATTCGCTCTGTGCAGTGCATTTGGTGTGAACCTTACCATGAGCAGGGGTTATGGCTCCTGTGGTGAGGGCCGAACCTAATGTTAGCCAAGCGCTGTTAACTTTCGATGGTGCATATGCCGACCTCAAAGAATTTGGGTGGCTTTCGTTTATACGGAAGTTTGATGGTTTCAACATCTTTGTTTCTCGGCAATTCGCACTGTCATTTGACAGTTGACAAGCCAAAATCGGATACCTCCAGCTCGAAGTCACCGAACACTCTCTCAGCCTGGCAACTGGTCTGCCTGTTAAGGGAGAAAAGTGGTCCAAAAGCTTTAAAGTAAACAATGTCCCATGGACTTTGTTGTTTCTCTCTCGGACAGTAAGGTCATGCAATAGAGGACTACCTGCGAGTATGCTAAAACTCCGCTGGCATAATCTATTGATGATCCTTAAGCAGTTTGTAACGTGTGAAGGCAGGTATGGATTTGTTTTCCTGTTTCATCTACGTTTGCTGATGGTGTTTATGGGTTTTGAGTTAAGCTTGCCACATTATCTACACCGAAGCCTATTTAAAATGGCCAAGAAGTATAAGAAAAGTCAGGCCGACACTAGCCTTTTTCATGTTGGGTTGATTAAAATACTGGTTGTTTATGAACTTGGTTTACGTCGAGATTCATGGCTCGATTTCCTCAACTGCAACGGTTTTGAGGAATCAAACCCTCCTCCAATTGATAAGCCTGTGGTATCTGAGAGTAAATCTATCCCTATACCCTACAGTGTTTTACTGCCTAAACCTAAGCCTGACTCAATTATGAATTCGCCTATGGCTGTGACTAAAGTTCCTAAGCCTTTAACCACAGAGGCCAAAGCAAACACTACTGCTAGAAACAAGAGAAACGCAAGGATGATCTCTCGCATGGAGAGAAACAAGTCCAAGCCTCCTGCCAAAACAGAGCCTGTCATGATCATTGAGGACTCTGACTCGAGCATTGAACGCTTTCTAGCTGAAGAGGGTTTCTGTGATGAGGAAACACCTTGTGATTTCGTTGATAATTTACCTCCGTGTCTAAGGGGTAACCCTGAATATCCGGGTATCAAGCCACCTTTTGAAACCCATGGTGAATCATCAAACCCTCCTTCTGCTCAAAAGGTTACTACACCCTGCGACCAGTGTGGACTATGGCTAGAACGGTACTATTTGGACGTTCCAAAGATGCAATCCAAGATTCAGGATTTGGAGAACCAGGTAGCTAAGCTCACTGGTCGGAACGATAAGGGGCAACCTAATGATAAAAAACAATGGACCACTGGGTCGATCTTGTTTAAAAACGTTGAGTCTGCAACCGCGATTGTTAATTCCAAGTTGACATAACTCCAGCAGCTGTAATGGTATAATTTCCCCTCTTTTATACAGCGTATTCATAAGCTCTGTTTATGTGTTCGAATTGCTCTGTCATGCATAAGTTTTATCAACTTCTGGATTGATTGTGATTAGATTTGGTTTGATTGGCTATAATTGGATTTGAATGTTTTGTTATTTGATATATTTCCTATTTTTGGAACCCGAATGATATCTCTGTTCGATTTGATTATATCTTGCGCGATGCGATAAACATATTGGTTGACTGTGTTAATTATATTTTCTATGTTGGGACCAATTCGTGTATCATTTGCTAAATAATCAAATTTCGAATAGATGACAATAACATGTGTTATGATATGAGTTGTATCCTGATGATAACGAATGTGCTATTTCTATTACAGGGATGGATAGATTATGTCAAATCTTTCGATTTATGTTTATAATTGAATTCAATTAAATGCCTCGTTTGATGACTCTGTCAAAACCCTGTTGATTTGATTATGGATCGATCTAATATGATGACTGTTGAGTCGATATGTGGAGTTAAACCGATTGCACTGGGAATAATTCATGCATTGTGTTTTTAATAGAATGATATCGATTTGCTTTTGTGATTTTAATTGGGCAATTACAATTACGAATTTACTTGTGGATTATTTGAGGAACAACGAATGAGAACTGTGATTGTGTTCAATAGATACAGTGATGTATGAAATCACAAATATTTTCTATATTGGCATGAGAATCTAATGCTTATTTGACAACAATCATCTCATACGATTTGGTGTGCTATTTATGACATTCTTGGAACAATTCTGTTCAGATTTGATTCAGTTTTGGGAACAATTGAGAAACAGGGTA
>ML786545.1:206940-222730 GCA_009831015.1 Picea engelmannii | reverse complement strand
ATCTTGCACAGAGCAAACTTGGAGCGTTTCCAGGTTAATTAGTTAGGTGTTTATAGCTTTAATTAATTAGCAGTTTAGTTAGATTAGATTATTTAATTGCAGTTAGTTTCCTTTCTATTTTATAAAATACAAAAAGACAAAAATAGGTTCTTGGTTGTCTTAGGGCAGCGTACACAAGAGTTTTGCAGGTTTTAATCAAATCTGTAATCTGTCCATAATGTATATTTGTGAATAAGGAATAATTATAACTGACAATTAAGTAGTTGATTTTTGTTATTATGATCATAGTTAGTATCTTATAGACATATAGTAGTTAGTAATTTGTAGTTAGATTAGTTTGTTAGTTTTAGTTTGTTTTATTAGTTTCTAGTTTCCTTACTTTAGATCACTTAACTTAGATCAACCTTCTCTTTGGTTTCCTTACGAGACCTTAGAGCGGCCAACGGAGCCGTTAAACTCGCCAGGGTGGTCCATACCAAACAGCTTGGGTTATTTAGACAACCCCGGACCGGTTCCACTCTTCCAGTTGACGGATGGACTGTTTCGCCCGTCAACATAACTACACGAAATATACCAAATAAAATGAAAAAAAAAGAGACATTTGCAGGACCTTGAAAAGGCCTACTTCATTCCAAACTTACCTGAATGAGGAAATTCCAATGTGCAGTCGGACAAAGTAAATTTAGAAGACTTGTATCACGCAGGAATAGTGTAAACCAGTTGCCTATACTAGCCTCAGTGAAATTTTAAAATAATGAAGAATCTTAGGAACTATAGACCCATACAAATTTTAACCTTGTCAAGAAAGAAATTTTAACACTACGTAATGTTTTATGCAACAAATCAATTATCCCGAAGGAGAGCTGTCTATTACACGTGAGGACAGATCTGAGCTGTCTGATCTCGGGTGAAATCACATCAACCGTTAGATCTCGAAAAGTTGCGCAGGGTTTAAGTCTTAGCGCGCAGAGGAGGAGTCCCGGAAGAGTCATCGAGCTATTAGAGTCATCGGGTTTTGTAAAGCCAAAGAATTGAGACCATGAGGTTCTCGAAATCCCGAGAACAGATCCTAGTCGTTGATCTCGAAAGGACACGCGTCAGCGTTCTGGGGAGGAATCGGGATTTTACCCATTGGAGATTTCAGGAGTGTGGAACTCGTGCGTGTTGAAATCGCGATCCGCGATTTCCCGAATAGAATCGGAGCCGTCCAAACAGCGGGGACACATGTCAAGAGATCCCACAGAGTCAGAGATCAGGGAATTGAAAGTCCCATGCACATGACAACGGGAATCGTGATATCCCGAAATGTGATTTCCCGACGGGCACAAGGAAAGAGCGGGGACCACCAGGGTTAGAGTGGTGGACAGGTGTCGCGCCACACCGAAATCACAGATCGGGCTTCGGGAAAACACAAGTCCTGGAACTCATAGGTTTCGGATTCATGAACTCGCGAACTCCGATACACCGAGGAAGGACAGGTGTCAAAGGTCAACTCCCACGGGGGTTAGCGCCAAGTACCATTAGGGATCAAGAGTTGGGGATCTGTGAAGAATGAGGATAACGATAGCACAAATGTCGATTTCCCGACGGGAAAATTCCTGATAAAACCAAGGAACCCCGACGAGATCCAATCCGTTCATTTCGAGGATGCGTGAAAATCATCTAACACCATCGATGAAATCTCCACAGGAGGGCTTCATCAGATATCGGGAGTCCCGAAAACATAGCAACAGGAATTGTGAAATCGCGAAACGCGATTTCCCGATAAGCCAAGGGACAATGGAGCCCACGGAAGAGTCAACTGTGGATAGGTGACATCGGGTATCAGGATATCGCGAGTTTCGTGGACAAGGTGTCCTTGCACTACGAAATCGCGAACCCCGAAAGCCGACACAGTTAACTTAACTCTTAATCCTCGATTAAAAGAATTAATTAATGATGGTTTAATTAAGATCTAAATATATCGCGAAATCGAAGATCGGGGTTTCGGGATTCAATATGTGCCGAATCTTTGTTATGGGAAACCCCGAATCCCGACAGGAATTAGGACTACGGTCACATAGGTGCAGGTCACATGGAACTCGGTGTAGCCAAAAGGGCTAACACGCAAGGAAGAGGTGCATCGGGTATCGAGATATCGAGAATTCCGTAGACACGGGATTCATGTAAATCGATAGTGCAATATCCGAAATCCCGATAAGGAATAAGGTTGCGGTCACAAGGCAAGGTCGTGTGGACCACGAGCATAGCTTAGGGGCTAAAGCTCTAGGAACATATCGGATATCGGGAATCCGTGGAGGCAGAAGCTCTCGGCATCAGGCATAAGGAAACCCCGAAACCCGAAATTTAAGTGGGGAATTTTAGAATTAGGAGCCAAGGGCCATGAGCAATACAGAATACAAGGTATATGCATCTAACTACATGCATATGCACCGACGAATAAAACTATAAATATAAATGAATTAAATTAAAAGAAGAATACCAAAATTCGTAGAGAACGAGAATTACAAGAAAATCATTTTTGTTCAAAAGAGGAAATTACTATTGATTACCCCCACGTAAGGAAGGTTTATGAAAATTCTTGATACAAATGACCCGCGTTCTTCATGAAGGTACTGAAAATGTGCACAACACGCGGAATGAATCGTACCTCTTACTATGGCCGAGGGCGAGCTCCGCAAAATGTGCAAACAAGGGAATTGGTTCCCAACATTTCAAGGAGACTGGACTCCAGGTCCTGGATCTTATCTGGGGCCATACCAATATACTCTGTTTCTGCAAAATGAATTGGTCAAGTGTTCAGAACAATAGTGAGGATGTGAGCCATGGCAAGGGAGATTCATGAAAACCTCTGATCAAAGCAGAGGCAAGTCTGGGGTGGACGAAGACTGAGGTGAGGAAAGTCCTAGTGGATGAGAAAGTGGGACAAAGGAAGGACGCGTAGAGAGTCGAAAGGTTGACAGGTGTAGAATTTGGGGTTAAATACGAGGGATATTATGAAATCTAGACGAGCACGTGGAATCCATGCATGCCCGAACCCTTGGGTATACGTTCAATTATTATATATATAGTATAGAGTGTAAAAAATATATATAATTTAAAATAAATTTAATAATTTAGTATAAATGACTTATATATAAATAAGGTCGAATTAGTTTAAATTTAAAGTAAAGATAATTTGAGTTAAATTAGTGTAATAATAATTTTAAAATTAATTATTTCATTTAGTTTAAGGTTAATCTACCTTAAAATTCGATGTTAACCAAGCTTAGACGCTTCATCCTAACCCAAACCTAGCCAATTCCCCTGAAGGAGTAATGTCTACTTTCAGACAAGTAAAGAAAACTTACGCCCAACCCTGTTTCTAAGTTTAAGTAGCACCAAATTGAAATGTCCTGGAACTCACCCTGATAACTTTGGGATGATCTAGGCTAAGTCATACAAGATGGTTAGGACTCGAAGGGGTCGAGGCAAGGGAGCGTCGTCACGGGCACCACCGACTCCACCCACACCATCAACACCATCAACACCACCGACATCACCAGCACCAGCACCACCATCGCCCGAACTAGCCCTCATACTATGCTCATTGGAGGCCATTAACAAGACTTTAAAGGGGTGCCAACCAGCAGGGATTGAAGTGGAACTCCCACCGTCTGGGATGGGTAATCTAGAAGCATCAAGGAACTCTAGGGGAGAATTTCCACCTGAAGACATCACGCGAGAATTGCAGAAGATCAAACATCCGGAGTTTGCCAGAGGTCGCGCCAGTGAACGCGGGGAAGCATGGTTGGAAGGCATGACAAGGTGTTTTGCCTTAAGAGACTATGCGTCCAACTCGAAGGCAAAGATCACAATTTTCCAGTTAAGAGATAGCACCTGGAACTAGTGGGGAAACTTGGAAAGACAACTACACCTTACCCTAGACACAGTATCTTGGGAACTTTTCGAGGAGAGGTTCCAAAGGAAATATCTACCAGCATACTACGAGGAGCAACAAGTAGGGGCATTTCATGCCCTAGTACAAGGAAACAGAACTGTGGAAGAGTATGAGATCAGGCTTATGGAACTGGTCAAATACGTTTCGTATATGGACAATGACCAGCGACAGGCAGAGCGCTTCGTTTATGGATTGAACCCGAAGATAAGAGCTATAGTGCATATGTGGAAACCATCTTCATTAGCGGAGGTGGTAGAAAATGCGTGTTACGCAGAAGAACACATGAACTTAACAGGAGGTACAAGATCGAAATTTCCGCATCGCCCTGGATTCGTAGGAAAGACCCCGAGGACATTTCCTAGGGGAGGGGACTCGAGGCCACCACCTTATGGTAACAGAGTCATACCAGGGATAGTAGCTGCAGGAATTTCAATGGAAGCTAGTGCAGGATCTCGTTCATCACCAACGGTGCAGACAGGTCCACGACCATCTCGGGGAACAACTAGTAGGGGCAGGGGTTCTAGGGGAAGGAACTCATTTCAAGGATAGACACATAACAATGCACAGGTTCAACCTCGTGTTACCTGTTGGGGGTGCGGGGGACCCCATTACCAGTGTGACTGCCCGGAGTTACAATAAGGGTTCATTCATAGAGAAGGAAAGGCACCGATGGGGAGAGCAAGTAGCAACCATCAGATTTACACAGCGGTTAACAATCCTCAGGTACGCTAAATCATGTTAATGTTAAGATTTTGTTTGATTATGGTGCGACAGATATTTTCATTTCACCTTCTGCATTAAAAAGGAGTGGGTTGGCAGCCTACGAGCACGATGACTTTAAACAAGTCGAGATGGCTTCGAGGGAAAAACAAGTTGTAGGACCTAGTGTCGATAATTGTATAGTAGACCTAGGAGTGTGCACTACCAGATTGAAGGTATACGTCATTGCTCTTGGAGCATACGACTTAATCATTGGAATGGATTGGTTAGCAACTCATCGAGCTTTGGTAGATTTTTTCGCAAAAAGGGTGCTTTGTGTCAATGATGAAGGAAAACTGGTAGAGATCCAGGGTGTATAGAGAAAAGTGTCATTACACTTTATATCAACTATGAAGGTCAAGCAATGCTTGAGGCAAGGGTGTCAACTATATGTAGTGGAAGAAGTGGGTGAAAGGAAAGGACCCTCATTAGATCAGTATCTAGTATTGTCAGAATTTCCAGATGTTTTCCCAAACGAGTTACCAGGGTTACCTCCTGAGAGGGAGCTTGATTTTACTATTGAACTAAAACCTAGTGTAGAACCAATATCCAAAACTCTGTATCGGATGACAGCGCCGAAACTTTGTGAATTGCAAATGCAACTAAAGGAGTTACTAGACTTAGGGCTAGTAAGGCCTAGTGTCTCACCTTGGGGCGCACCGGTAATTTTTGTAAAGAAGAAGGATGGATCCTTACGACTGTGTATAGACTACAGGTACTTGAACCGCGCTACAGTGAAAAATAGGTACCCAATGCCACGAATAGATGACCTCTTTGATCAAATGAAAGGAGAAACAGTATTCTCAAAGATCGATTTGCGATCTGGGTATCATCAGTTAAGGATTAAGGAAGGCGATATCCCAAAAACTGCCTTTCGAACTCAGTGTGGACATTACGAGTTTGTTGTGGTACCTTTCGGATTGACTAATGTGCCAGCAGTGTTCATGAGCCTCATGAACGGCATATTCCGGAAGTACTTGGATCGATTTGTACAAGTTTTTATGGATGACATTCTCCTCTATTCCAGGAATGAAAGAGAACACGAGGAACACTTGTGAATAGTGTTTTCTTGCCTTAGGGAGAAAAAATTGTATGGGAATCTGTCGAAGTGTTCCTTGTTCCAGACAGAGATCCACTATTTAGGTCATATCATTTCAGGTGAAGGAATCTCGGTGGACCCAGAAAAGTTAAAGGCCATTCTGGAATGGCCAGTGCCGAAAAATGCACATGAGGTGAGAAGCTTCATGGGGCTAGCGGGTTATTACTGGAGATTTGTGGAAGGATTCTCAAAAATAGAAAAACCCATCACCACTTTGCAATGCAAGGGGGTCAGGTATGAATGGACAAAAGAATGTGATAGCACATTCATTGAGCTTAAGAGATTACTAACTAGTGCGCCAATTCTACGAGTGCCAGATATGGAAAAGGACTTCATGGTTTGCACGGATGCCTCGAAACAAGGATTGGGGGCCGTGCTAATGCAGGATGGAGGAGTGATAGCTTATGCATCAAGAAATTTGAAGAAGCACGAAGAGTTATACGCGACTCATGACTTAGAGTTGGCAACTGTAATGCTAGCTCTGAAACTTTGGAGGCACTATCTTGTAAGGCAAAATTTTTAACTCAAAATGGACCATCAATTCTTAAAACATCTCTTCACTCAAAGAGATGTGAATGTCAGGCAAAGGCGATGGAGTGAGTCTATGAGTGAGTATGATTTTAGTATTTCATATATAAAGGGAAAGGAAAATGTGGTCGCAGATGCCTTGAGTAGGAGACCACGTATCTTCTCCTTGGTGACCTTAAAGGTCAGTCTGAGGGAACATGTGTTGGCACAACTACTAAGAGACAGTTGGTATTTAAAAGTTATTTCAAACCTCCAGAGCGGGAGGCAATTAGACCCAAAGTATGAAGGATATAATATAGAAATAGACAGATTGTTAAGATATCAAGGAAGGATGTATAACCCGGAGAATGGGGATATTAGAAGCATCATACTGAAGGAAGCCCATAGATCACTTTATTGTGTGCATCTGGGTGTGAAGAAGATGTACGCAGAGATGAAGAAACTCTTATTTTGGGTAGGCATGAAGCGCAATGTAGTCTGTTTCGTCTCCATATGCCTAGAGTGTCAACAAGTGAAGGCCGATCACCATCACCCGGCAGGCCTCCTACAACCACATGATGTTCCTATGTCCAAATGGGAAGTCATCTCTATGGATTTTGTTGTAGGGTTACTGCTCACATCTCATAGACACAATGCCATTCTTGTGATAGTGGGTAAGCTAACCAAGAGTGCTCATTTCATTCCGGTTCGAGACACTTACGATGTTATTTATGTGGCATGAGTGTTCATAAGCGAGGTTATCCGTTTGCACGGGATACCTAAGAAGATCATTTCAGATAGGGACTCCAAATTCACATCTAGACTTTGGACAAGTTTACAGTCAGCATTGGGGACTCAGTTGAACTTAAGAACAACTTATCATCCTGAAACAGATGGGAAAACCGAGAGAGTAAATCAAGTTATGGAAGACATTCTTAGGATGTATGTGATGGATAATCAAACCCAGTGGGAGAAGTACCTACCTTTGGTAGAGTTTGCCTACAATAACAGTTATCATAGTTCCATCAAAATGCCACCATACGAAGATTTGTATGGAAGGCCATGCAAAACACCATTGAGTTGGGATAGATTAGAAGACTGAGTAACAGTTGGGCCAGAATTGATTCAGGAAATGGAGGAACAGGTGATTCAGATCAAGCAGAGACTAAAGGAAGCACGGGATAGACAGAAAAGTTATGCAAATGCACACAGGGCCGACCGAAATTATGAAGTGGGGGACCAAGTTTTCATTCGTATTAGGCCTAATAAGAGTACCATATGGTTCGGAAAGGGGAAAAAGTTTCCACCTCGGTTTATAGGGCCATTTAGGGTCCAAGAGAAAATTGGACCCGTTGCCTATCATCTCGTGCTGCCACCCCACTTGCATAAAATTCATAATGTATTTCATGTATCTATTTTACGTCATAATGTTGTTGATGAATCACATAAACTAAATTGGAAATAATTGCAGGTATCGGACGTGGGAACCCTCATGATAGAACCGTTACGTATACTAGACCGTAGAGTCCGACAGCTCAGAAACCGTCTGGTAGACCAAGTTAAGGTCCAGTGGGACAAGTATAGTCCAGGATCTGCTACTTGGGAGGACACCGAGACACTACGGCGAGACTATCCCTCACTATTTTGACCACCTCGAGAATATGTTTCTTGAGGGTGGGGTGTAGGTAACACCACCTTTTGACTTAGACAGCCAGGATTACATGAGGCCTATACACTTTATTTCCTAGTCATAGTGAAACTATTAAGGGATACACTTAAACTTTAAACTTATGAACTTGTATGAATGATTAAATGTTATCAATGATGAGACATGTAATGCGATCTGTTATAGGAATGCGAATTTTATGAATGTTTAAATGTTATTGATGATGATGTATGTGATGCGACATATTGTGAGAAAGTGAAATTGTTGAATGTTTAAATACTATTAGAATGATGTTGGATACAATGCAGTCTATTTTGCGCAAATGATAATCTCATGAATGAATGATGAGTTTGAATTATGGGATATTATGAAATCTAATTCTATGTGGGAAACTTTGATGTTGATCTATCAGTATAGGGATACCAAATTGAAGATGATAGTATGCAATTATATGATGATAATGCATAGAAATGTATGAGTTGTGTTGCAGACTAGTCTGCAGGTTATGGGCTATGAAATAGCCAAGTGATAATGATGATGAAAGTGGATATCAGGACAACTAGTCGAGAAACATTATGGTATAAATAATGTATGTGCAATTTATATTGATTTGGATGAATTTCTATAATATGTGGATTAGTGCACGATTTTGGTACTAACACTGCCCAAAACCGAATAAACAATGACAAAAACTCCAGCAACACAGTGCCCCTGTATGTTCCATTGTAGGGTGTTGACCCTGCTTCTGTTAGGAGGGGTGGAGGCATTTCCCACTGAGTATCCTCCATTGTAGGGTGTTGACCCTGGTTCTATTAGGAGGGGTGGAGGCATTTCCCACCGAGTATCCTCCATTGTAGGGTGTTGAATCTGGTTCTGTTAGGAGGGGTGGAGGCATTTCCCACTGTGTATCCTCCACAACCTGAAGTCATGGGAGGATGTTGCTAGTTCACGCTCCCCAAGATGTGTGATGATGACTGTCAGTTGCCTAGTAGGAAAGCTTGGTCGAGATAGTGACACTTCCACTTACAGGTTCTATTTGGAGTTAGGTTAGTATAGCTGACGCTCCAAGATAGTCTAGCAGAGGACAGATAGGAATGGAGTTGGAAGTAGGTTAGGGAGGAAGTATGAGTAGAATAGTTGCGACTATATGGAGATATGTCTTGTGGTGGGATTTGATGAAGAAAAATGTGTATATATGAATATTCATTATTATGTAACTAAACCACAGTTGTTTAAAATAAATTATTGAACCAGACAATTGTAATTAAAACAATTTCTCACATAATTAATTGATTGTTGTCTTTTATAAAAGACTAGTCTTGTTGACTGGATTGAATGCATACCTAAATTATTAAAGGATGATAGTTTGATTATTAGTACGTGCACGAGATTTGCATGTACTAGATACACATGCATTTCTTGTACATGTACACTAGTATGCATGAGCTTTCTTGACTTACTTACTGATAATGTCAATTACTTGTTGTGAATGTGTGAACCATGCTCTTTTCCTTTGTACCATCAGATACCTTAAACTTCGGGACGAAGTTTCTTGAAGGGTGGGTGTATGTAACGACCCTAGTTAAATAAATACTTAAAGATTATAAAGTAAAATTAATTAAAGAAAATAATTGTGATTAATTAAATAATACTTTAATTGCAAGATCACATTTAATGACCTGAGAAATAAATCTTAAAAGATCAAGGAAAAATGTTTAAAAATGGTTGCGTATGCAGAGAGGGAGCCTATGAATCTTGAGAAGATAAAACATTTAAGGAGGGAGAAGGGACAAGCATGGAGGGTGGTTGGAGGAGTAACTGCATGAGTCGGCGAAGGAGGAATAAGGGAAAGGGGAAGGTTGACGGGAGGACCATTGGAAAGAGGAGAGATTTTCTGAGGACTTTTGGGACTTGTTGTGAGAACAGAGTTTTGGGCACTGTGGCTTTTGATCAGGGGAGGCACTGAGTTGCTGGAGTTTTTGGGCACGGAGGGCCAGGATATCCGTAGATATCCTGGAGCTAGGTAGTTTTCCTAGTTGGCAGGGAGGAAAGTAGTTTTGGGCAGTTATTTTCCTGTTTGTGGCAGGATTGATCTGGGGAGCAGGTAGCAGGAAGGCAGCAACAAGGCACAGAGACAACAAAAATTAGCATCAGAACCAGGTACTTTGTTAAGTTATGTATTTATTTATTTCTGTCATGAATTCAATATTTATTAATAAATCTAAGTTACTAAAGTTGTTGTTATGAGAATCACTATTATGCTAAGAAGTTATTTTTTCAGTTTATGAAATAAAATGTTTATGAATATTAATGATGTTTAGAAGTATATGGTTGTTACAGTCAGCGATCGAGTCTTCTTGCGGGTTAAACCGCATAAGAGTTCGATCAAGTTTGGAAAGGGAGATAAAATCTCTCCTAGGTTCGTGGGACCTTTCGTGATTATGGAGAGAAAGGGGCCCGTGGTCTATCGACTAGCCTTGCCTAATTCTTTGAGGCGTATGCACGATTTTTTTCATGTATCTGTTGGAGACATTATATTAGTGATCCTACACATGTGATTCACATGAGTTCCTTGCAAGTATCAGATAAGGGAGCGCTCACGGCTGAGCCAGTCAACATCTTAGATCATCGTGTTCGACAGTTACGACGTCGAATGGTAGATCAAGTCAAGGTCCAGTGGGACAGTTATAGTCCTCACTCGGCGACCTGGGAGGATGCATATGATATGCGCCAACAGTTTCCATTTTTGTTTGTTAGATAGACTTATGATACTGTGATACATTTATTTCAGCATTTATACCATGAAACTTCGAGATGAATTTTAGACCAAGAGGGGGTGTATGTAACATCCCACTCTGGTGCACTGAGAAAAAATATTCTTTGAGGACACTTGCTCGCAAGTGATCTGGACTTTTATGATAAGAAAACATTTATCCTTGATTATGATGCAATATGATAGATGCATTATGTTTTACTACTTCGACATGGACAGGTGTTATTGATTCGGTTTTACTGGGTGTGCAGGGTTTTTGACCTTGAGGATGCAGAGGCATCGACGGGACCCCTTGCACTCTGGATCGAGTTAGGGAGTGTGCTTTAGGGTTGATTGTTTACTATGATTTTACTATATTTGATTTGATGATATGATGCGGACATGTTCTGATACGATTGTTGATGATGCAGGCTGACGATAGCTTTCCGACCAGACTCACATATGGAGTAAAGGGGCCACACACAATTTCCATAGAGGTTGAGGGAGAGGTGTGGACAGTAGCCCTGCCATAGCCTACTACCACTCTCGTCATGGCTCAAACTATAGGTTAACAATTACCTAGTTCAAGAGGATCCACGATGCCGTGAGGGTAGACTGCAATAGTTACTCATGATGATTCTAAGGGGTGTGCAATAAAGAGAGGGCCTTATTACTTAGAGCCCTTAGTATCCCACAAGTTCACCTGGCGGAGTGTTGACTCCAGGGGTTATTGATGTCTACCAATTAGTCAAGTTGGCGAGTGGCACCCTTGGAGCACGTGGTGCATCTTGAAGGGCACGTCACGCAAAAGAAACACAAGAGGCGAGTAGCACCCTTGGAGCACGTGGTGCATCCTGAAGGGCACGTCGCGCAAAAGAAACACAAGAGGTGAGTGGCACCCTTGGAGCACGTGGCGCATCCTGAAGGGCACGTCATGAAAAAGAAACGAACGAGGCAAGTGGCACCCTTGGAGCACATGGTGCGTCCTGAAGGGCACGTCACATTGATGTTGATGAAGGAACAAACCTAGATGGCCCTAAGACATTTTACACATTAAGAAATTCTTAACCAACTTCCCTAATTAAATGTCACCCATTTCAGACAATAAGTCCTAAGTCTAAAACTTCTCTAGGGTAAAATTTTTGTCTAACCTTAAGAAAAGACCCTATAATAGTCTTAGTCTTCATAAATTTTGGGGTAAAACAAAGAGAGTATTAATTTAATTAAAATCCATGGTTTTAAATTGTAAGGAAGAAATAATTTATTTAACTTGCGAAAGAGTAAAAAGATTTCAAATTAATAATAAAAGGGAAAGAGTAAATAGAGAAACTACCTTTTTGGCTCTAATAAAGAGGGAAATAAGGGAATAATAAAAATTAGGAAACTAAGGAAATGGAGGAAACATAATAAAGGAAAGAAGGAAACTTATGGTAAAAAGAGAGGTCAACATAGTAAGGAATCTGCAATTAAGAACCTTCTAAAATGAACTAAATTAGCAACTTCATTTTAGGGAAAGTATTTAAACCCGTAAGGGAATCTAGGAACCCCTAGGAGTAAATTTAGGAGCAACTCTAGGTGGGTGAGGGAATTGAGACAATTAATAAATTTAAAGAAAATAATTATTGGAGAAAAGAGGGGGATGGACGACACTTGTGTGAAGGAGAATATTTAGAATATTTTTATTAAAACTTAATTTAAATGTGATTTAGGGAAAGTTGGAGGTGCTAAAAACTGTATAAAAGAAAGGGAAGATGAGGAAAAAGGGGGATCGGCTGTTAGCGTAACGTTACGTTGTCATATTTGTGACTTGACTGATTTCTTGTGAGGAGTTGGGATTTCTCAACTCGGATAGGAGTGGTAGCTCGGCCTTGCGAGGTGAGCTAGGAAGCTATACGTACCATCTGGATAGTGTGTGGAACCTTTGAGGCTCGGGGGGCTAAGGGGGAAGCAGAGTACCCCTAGCGATTGGCTGGGAGGTACCGGTGTAGTCTTGGCGGTCGGTGAGCCGGAGCGGCACGAAGCGCGCGGACGTCATCGAGGCAGGCGATAAGGCAACGATATGCTCATGTTTTTAGTAGAGTAGAATGCATAGTTATTTACTTCGGCAGTCATGATTGTATTGTTGTAAAAATATTAAATCAGTTGCCGTAATTCAATAAGGGATGGAACTAGAATAAATTATACTTCATCTATTGCACTGTATCATTAAAACAACTACCACTGTGGTTGTGCTTGTCAGTTGGTTGGTCTTGTGCCTTGCTACATTGATTTCCTCCAAGGTAGTCTTTCTTCACACAACAAAACTGCTTTTATTTTCTGTGTTCAATCTCTGCGTTTGTTTGGGCTTGCATTGATATTTTTGCCTCTGCATTAGCTATGTTGAAGGAAAACACCCTCTGCGTTTCCACACACATCACCTCGTATTTACCCTACTGTAAATCATCATTTCGATGGAAGGATTTCCTTCTGCTCTTAACCTTTCCATCCACGAGTTGCCTCTGTATTTCACTACCCAATGGATTTTGTTTATGCCACGAATTTTTACTGATCCACTAACTTTCTGCGATTTGTTAATGTTCCAATGATAGCGGTAACACTATGGTTTACTTAACTTTATTTTTGCAACTGTGGTAAAACTTATTATAGAATGCGGGTTCTTTGTTCGTCATCTGCCATAAATAAGAATGGTATATCTAATTTGTAGCTGATTATCTCGGGTGATTCATAAGTTTGAATAATCTAAATCCTATAGTTGGCAAGGTTCAAAACGTAATCCTTGGTGTGTTGACTGTGTTTATGTTGTGCAACGTGTGAGTTCACTATGTTGTTAAATGGTGCATTGACAGTGTTTTGGTGTGCAAATGTGTGGCCCTGACGGTGGCTGGGTATCGCCTTAGCGTCTCACTGTGAGCTTTGTTCCTCAACGATTAAAATGTAGACTTTTCCCTGTCACCAGCTGCGTCTTAAATTGAATTTACCTTTACCCTAACCTTACACACAGATTCTACTCCCTGGAATTCGGTTACTGCCGCCTAGATTGTTTTGCCTTGGATTAATTACTTCTTCACCAGGAAATGACTGTGTGATGCTCCTTTCTACCACGATTTGTCCATCGAAGGGTAGCTGGGTTGTTGATTAAAAGACCCCCATTGGGCCCTTAGCGTAGCCTGGATAGGCAGATTTGTGGCACTGCAAGTTGCCCACGATGTCTGCGCATCTTACTGAACCAGACGAAAAACCCCACCTTGTGCGTCTTTCCTTTAGGGCGATTTATTGCTCTTTCCTTTTTAAACCAGAGATTGATTTCTCAAACAACGCATGGTGGCAGTAACAGGCGTTGGGTGTTTTAGCTCTGGACGTCTTTAAATAACATATTGACCTTAAGACAACGCAACAGTTCTGCATCAGTTAGTTGTTGATCCTATTTTTACTACTTGCCCAATGGTGTTTTACTTACATTTTTCATATGAATTCAAGTAGAGAAACATTGGGAATCCTATTCCTATGGGAATAATTAGGTGAACTTAATGGATATCTTCCCAGGAAAAAAAATAGAGTTCATATTGGCATTTGAGGCATAGTAGTAAGTTAAACGGTTTAGTGCTCTATTGGAATTTGGTTAGTAAATTTTAATTCTATTGAAACCAGAAGAAATATATTCTTACGGTTAGTCAATTTTACTTTTGAAACTAGAAGTAATAAATTTTATGGTTAAGCAAGTGTAATTTCGTTGAAATCTGAAGTACTAAAATCTTGTTAACACCTAGAAAGTGATTTACGAGTTGTGAATTGAATTGAATTGAATCCAATTTGTTTCCTTGTGATTGGGAATTTGGAATATGGTTAGTCAATTTTGATTTGTTAAAACCAGAAGTAATAAACTCTTGTGAACAACTAAAACCTGATTGTGAGTTGTGAATTGGGTTGAATCCAATTTTCTGTTCTGGTAATTGGAATTTGGTGTTGAATGATTTAATCTTATTATGTTGTAAAATAAAAATTGATGACCAATTATACCTTGTAAGAGAACATAAATTGTCAATGTAAAAAATGAAATTTGCAACTTATTGGTTATTCTATTGCATAAATTGTGACAGTTATGGATATCATCAGAGTTATTATGATTTGTAAAGAGATGGTTTCTCTAATGTATTATTATGGGAACACGTAAATATTAGGCCACGGTAATAGATGGCTCTTGCATTATAAGATAGAATGTAATGTTAGTGATATAAAAGGGGTAATGCTATTGTTAGCCTAATGCAATGTTATCAACCCCAAAAGGTAAGTAAGGATATTGTTATTTATTAAAAATGTTCCTGAAATTTTATTGTTGTTATGAATAACATAAATGGGTATAGTAAGGAGCAATGCATTATCACTTAAATGAATGGTGTTATCATTTTATGGCAATGATATTGTAGTTTTATTGTTGGGATAACACATAAGATGTAAGGTGATGGTTAATTTTGCAAGTTAATGGGATATAAACATAATATGTTTATTATTCCATGGAAGCGTTATTGAAATTTGATTGTTATTGATCAACCTATTTGGTGTAATGTCCTCGAATTAAGTACAATAAATTATTTTGAGTTAGTAGATGAGGGTGGTTGTTAATTTTAATTAATGTCGTACTTGGTTGGTAAACCTTTCGTGTGGTTTTTCTGCTTGTCGGGGGGGATGTAGACACCTCCATGTTCCTCAGAACAGTCACCAGCCCTGAGACCTTAAATGGTTAAAATCGATGGGAACATGGGCTTGAGCATTGATTATGTGTCTTGGAGGTCCTAACCATTGCAGGGTAGGACAGGCGGGAAGTCATTTTTTTTATGGTCGATTGATTGTCGTTTAATTCTTGCAGTTACTTGTTGTGCACCCTATGTTGTCTTTTTGTGTTCATCGTTGATGTGTCCTGTTAGTCGTCGTGTTAAGCCCTAATATTGGCTCATTACCACTTAATTGGGGCATATTAGATTAGTAATGTTATTTTATTTATGTCGGCTTTAGGCCATTAGTTGTGATTTAGATTAGTAATGTTATTTTATTTATGTCGGCTTTAGGCCA
>ML786545.1:185387-196945 GCA_009831015.1 Picea engelmannii | reverse complement strand
CCCCCATTTTCCGTAGGACTCTTCCGTCATATCCCCCCTTCACCGACTCTCCTCCCCCTCATTAATTTCTTTATCTCCTCATTTATTACCTTATCCCCTTCTTTATTATCATATCCCATCCTTTAGTATCTTATCCTTAATTTAATGCTTCATTTCCCCCCTACATACGTAAAGTATTTAATTAAATAAATTAAAATAATTAAGCCCCTTTAATTCATTACACAGCCTTTAATGAGTCAATTGATTAATAAATAAGTAATTAATTAATATTATTAATACTAATCATTGTTTAACTAAAACCATATTAGGACAATTAATTATCTAATTAATTTTACTTAATAATCCCTATGCATCTATTTAACCAGGGTTGTTACACTTGCAATACTAGATATTTCATTTTCTACATCTAAAGCTTCCTGAATTGATTTAGTCAATGTTATTTTACTTGCATGTTTAACCAACATAGCAATGGAAACCAGTAAAGCAAAGGAATAAAAGTCAATCTGAATGTCTAAACCAAGTTTGGATGTTTCAGGGATTTTATTGAGAAGTTTAAGAAATCTTTGATTTTCTCTTTAGGACCCATTCTAATTTTGGATAATTCTACTAATAAAATAGAAGAATACTTATCATCCCCAAATTTCTTAATGAATAAATCCTCAAAAGCATCCCAATTAGTAATGGAATTACCGTGTAATGAGAAATACCAAGCAGAAGATTCTACTTCAAAAGCATATGGGAAAAGTCTACATACAATGTCTTCATGCTCAACATCTCTTAGATTAACAGCTAACATAAATTTGTTGATATGATCATCAGGATTTTCTTTTGATTCTGGATTAAATTTTGGTAACCATTTATCTGGATTTTTAAGTAAATCATGTTGATTTACAGGAACAATGACTGCTCCCAGAGTTCTCCAAGGCATTCTTGGTAATCCAGCCATAGTAATTGGTTGACGAGGAGGTGATCGAGGAGGAGATGGAATAGGAGACGTATGTAAAGGATGAGTTGAGGGAGGATTATTTTCGACAGTTTTAATTATGGTTTTTTTTATCTGGACAAGAACTTGGAAATGAATAGGTTCGATACCTAACCTTTGTCTTTGTTCTCTTGTAAGAAAACCTAATTCTTGAATAACAGAATCTATAGAATCAGAATCTCCTTGAGAATTGTCTCCTTGATTTTTAAGCTCTTATATTCATTGTTTTATTTGTTGAAATTATGGAGAACTAAGAAAAATAGAAAAAATATCACTTACAGTTCTTCGAATTGGAGATTCTAACTGAGCAGCAGCAAAAGATATTATGGGAGAAGTTGATCTACTTGAATGGTCTTTGGTTTTATTGGTTTTTTCATCCATTCATTATCGGATGCCCTCCTTCTAGCACCAAAATGTTGATAGTCAAATATGACCATATTCAACATTTAGGAATTTGCCGAGTCAGGATCCCAATTAGACCCTTATCCATTGTAAATGGTGATTCTGAGTGGTTTAGGTCCAGTTACATATAACTATCCTAATCTATAAAACTAAATCTAAAATATATACACCTTCTAATTGATTGTAGAGATTTTATCTTTTATTGAATTACCAACTGAAATATAAATATATACAGATTTAAAACTATCTACAAGAAAGAGACTAATTCTAATTATCAAAATTTACCCCTATGAAAGATGATTTTTTTTCTCTTTAAGAATAAGAAGTATATTTAATGAAAGTAAAAAAATGAACTAAAACAAATGAAAATGAAAAAAAAAAATTATAATGCTCGGGCCCAAATTATGATAGTATATGAATTTAAGTAAGGTAAACAAAGTTCTAAAGATATAGATCTTCAAAACACATGTCTGAAAATATACATTGAAAATGAATTAATAAGCATGTTTAAATAATTAGCACAAACTCATAATCCCAACAGTAATTCATATACATAATAACCATTGAAATAATGTGTCAAATAAAAAATTAAATTGATCTAATTTATTAGCAGTAACCAATTAAATCAATTTGTAATGCCATCAACGCAAACTTCAGACAAGACTTTGATTTCAAAAAAAAATGAACACTCGGATACCAGTAATAGTACCAAATACCGATTGCTTGTATTAATATTCAAAGTCACAAAAAGATTCAGTATAATGTATCAAAACATAGACTTGTACAACAATGTATAAGTTTTACCTTTCTTTCAAAAATTGAACCCCTTTAATTGTCATTCCTTCAGTATTTTATATTGAAGGAATTCAAAAATGGAAATTAACTTCCATAACCATAAATAATTATCCATTTAGAATGGGAAAATAACAAAATCATTTAATTCCCCAAACTAACTTAACTAAGTGCATCAAATAAAAAACTAGTAACTGTTCAATTTTAGAATTATGCCTAGAAACTAATTTTCCCATTTCTCGTATTTTCCAAGTCACTCCTTTTACACCTATAAAAAAAAAACAAAAAATATAGGAATTAATAAAACATAAAAACAAAAACTAGAGTTTCTACAGAATTTGAAATTTTGTAGCTACTCTTTTATTAATTAAAATTAACGAAAATAGGGTTTGTGGCTAGTCCTGAAACTAGTCAAAATCAGGTGTTTCGGGTAAAAACGTCATAACTTCTTCATAACAAATCCAAATTTAGTGAGACAAATTATTTTGGTTACAATACAATTTTTAGTATTCTCTGTAACAATTTCAAATCATTTCATCAAATATTTTGTGCGGGGCACACTCTACAAGGTCGCTCTCTAGAATAAGCCAAAATTCAGCAAGGTATGCTCATTTTTCTATAACTCATTTTCTGAGAGGTTTCAAGTAGTGCCACTTGGAGGAATTGCATAAAACACACTGAAGAACATTGTGTATCAGTTTTAGATCTTTATTCATTACAAGTACAAATTTATGATTATTTCAAGTTAGGGTTGTTGACTAATCCAAAACTAGTCATGGTTGAGACAAGCAATTGATGAGTTGGCACATACATGAGGTGTATAGTTGATGATGTTGTTACATATTGATGATTAGTTGACACATGATTGGTATATACTTGGTACATGGTTGGATGCACTTGTTTATGGTACAGGTTGATTACAAGTTGTTTGGCATAGGTTGGTGCATGGTTGATGCTCTTGTTTATGGTGCAGATTGATATATGTTGATGATTGTTACCTCATCTCATTTGGGGATGAGAATGTAATATTATTTTTTCATATAGATCTGGTGATATTGTAGATTTGTACTCTATTCAATTGTTGCTGAAAAACCCTCGGATTGAATTCCATAATAAAAAGAAAAATTGTACAGACATCTTGTGTTCCTTGTGGAGATGATTTGTTGATGATATATTGCTGATATATGTTGTTGATATGTATTCACATATAACTGATTATTAATGATAGAAATGAGTAATGAGTAAATGTCAAATGCTAACTAATGAGTTTTATGTAAGAGGGAAGTTTTGGGAAAAAGATCCCCACACTCATTCACCCCCCCCCCCGCTAAGTGTGGTAGGTGTGTCCAACAAAGACAAGAAAGGAAACAATTGAGAACATCTATATTTGTATTGTGTCGAGTTTGAACATGTGCAAGTAAATTATTAGACACTTTTCTTGTTACGAGATATATGTTTGGTGTCGGACACAGATATTGCTTATGAACTCATCAAACAATGTAGGAATTATATCAGTATTATACATTGTTTGAAATTGAACAATTATAACAAGGATGAATGTTTTACATAATTATGTGCATCTATCATTGATGACATTGAGAAAGGAAATGTAACTTTTTTTTGTATCCTTTATTATTTTTAGTATCATGTTAATTTTTTAATTTTATTTAACATGGAAATGTTATATTTTATGTTTACAGTATTTTGTTGAATGAATTTAACATATGTTAGTAGGGATTTACTCTATAGAGAATAATATCATGGATTTCATCAATGCTTTTCATATTGAAAAGAAACAAGAAGGAAGGAAAAAGAACAAAAAGTAATGAAGGTTGAAACTACAAGCCTAGACAGAGAAGAATGTGAAAGAAGAAACAAAATTTCTCATTCTAGAAATTATAAAAAGGTTACATTTGAAAATGAGGAAACTCCAAATGAATTTTTTGTTGAGATTAGTCCCAATGAGGTTATCACTCCTTCTCGCAAAAAGAATAAACAAGATAAATGAAAAAAAACGATGGTCGATGATGAGTCCATTCCTATTGATTATGAAGAAATCATTGATTTAGATGAAACCCATTTAAATCATAAGAGGAAGAAATCAAATGTTGTTGATGATGTTCAAGATTCCATCATTAGCTCTGAATATTATAATAGAATTCCTAAAGGTATCAGATAAATAATAACACTGGCTGTTGATATAGAGGATGGTATTATGAAAACAACACAAAATTCCATTCGAAATAGATTGAGGATGGTGAACTTAGTTGATGATGGTCATACATTTCAGTTGAATGTGAAGCAAATTTATAAACCCACAGAAGGTAAATAAAAATATCAAATTAGAAAACTGCATCACTTGTATATTCACAATTTGGAAGAATTAATTAGATACAATCCATATACACATGTGGTTGACTACCTAGTTCTTGTGAAGCCAATGGAAGTTCCTAGGAGGGAATAATTTGATAGATCAAAATGTTTTGACTACAAATGTTATGTGATTGGAGGAAATCATTCTGCAATGGATAGAAGAGAATTGTTGCAAGAATATCCCAATAATCCTCTTTTTGAGATAGTCAAATGCATAATTTGGACTTATTTCATAATGCTCCCTAGTTATTGCATATATCCCCCATGGTTATAATATCCAAAAAAATTGATATGATACTGAGCCTTATACTTACCAAGCTTTCAATAAAGTGGTTATGGGATTTACAGAAGTTACAACAACATAAATTTGGAGATTTCTGATATTTCTTTCAGACACACAACAAGGATTAGTACAATCAAGCTTCAAGGGAAAATAAAAGACAAGGATGTGGTTTATTTGGTAAGATATTGAAAGTGTATGTTTAGCAATTAAGATTAGAAAACAATTTTGTTAATTCACAAGTTATTTGAATTTGGACTTATTTATGTTATAGGCACAAGCCTAATATTCAGAGATCCAATAGAGAACCATTTAAACGTGATTTTGAGAGTATACATCTTGCATCATGGACAAAAGATGATTCTTGTAATTCTATTCTTGTAAATGTAAAGGATGGAGAGAATCCTAGTAGTTTATTGGTTTACAATGTTGTGTTTAGAAAGATAACATATGAGGAAAATGATTTGAAATGAGATATAGTTAACATTTATAAAAAAACAAAAGAATTAATTAATTATCTTATAGCTACATTTTTAAATGAAGGAGATTGGGTTTTGGATTTGTTCTCAGGTTTATGTAAGAATTATGATCTAACATTTATGAAATCATACTTCAATCTTATATTAATTTTAATTTATGTATTTTTACAGTATTTAACTTCATTTTATATTTTTTATTTGGTGATTAGGTACAACATTAGTGTGTTTCTTATAGAAAGGAAGAAATTTCATAGCCATTGAAAGTGACCCAATACAGTACAGTTTTATTCAACAAAAAATTAATGTAATTCCATCTCTTCGAGATGAAATGAAAGAAGTTGGCTTGAGGAAAGGAGATTTTAGTGAATAAAAGGTGGAAAAAAATTCAAAGGAACCTCGACTACCATTAGGAGGATTTATTGGAAAGGATCACTTTAGAGAACTTGTGGATATCAAAGACCCAATGGAAGAGAAAAATGAAACAATGGAAGAAAAAATGATGTCGAAGAAGATGATAATGTCTCTGATGAGAATAATGAATTTGGGATATATGATTTTTTTATTATTTTTAAGATGCCCCTTGAAGATGATGCTCAATTTTGCAAATTTTTGATGAGTTATAAATGCATTGTTTTGACTTTTACATTTTTAAATAAGAATAAATATGTATCTAATGTTGTTTTATGATGAATCTTTTTTATTGACTTATTTTTCTTTTTATTTGTATGTGAATCACTATACTAGAGAAAATTTTATTAAATGTTATCAGTTTTTTACTTCATCTGTATAAGAATATGAAAAAAAAATGTTAATTTTTTTATAAATTTTTTACTTTTTTTGTTCAATTATGTCCATAAAAATGTTTTATTTGACATGTTATTTTAAATGAATAGTTACCAAAATGTATAGGTTTTTTATTATATATGGTTGTAAAATATACATATTTTTCCTAAATATTCAAAAATAGTGTTACTTAACTAAAATTATTATCTACGTGTCGAAGTAAAGGTAAACAATGTGTTAAAAATGATGTTTTCCAATATATTTTAAAAGTATGGAACAATTAATTAATTAAGGAGACACAATTATATGAAAAATTGTAATTTCAACAAATTAAATGGTAAAAGTTATTTTTAATATTGAAAGAAGCATGGAAAATAACTAAAAACACCATTAAAAAAAATAGAAAATTTTGAAAATAGATGAAAAATAAGCATTTAAAAAAATAATGTGGAAACATTATGGATCGAAAAATTGAAAATATTGAAAAAACACCTAAAAAGGGAGGCAGGGTTCCTACCTATAGCACCATTTTTAAAAAACGGGTAAAAAATGTGACCCCCCCCCCCAAATGAGAACTATGTAGAGTTCTGGTTAAGTTGGTAAATATGTTAATGGTCTGGTTGATTTAGTGTATGTCAAGGTTATGCATTGTGATTCTGTAAAGGGAATCTGGGACAAAATTCAAAATGTATACGAAGGAGATTCCAAATTCAAGGAAGCTAAGCCTCAAACTTACAGAGGTCAATCTAAATAGTTGAAAATGAAGAAAGATGAAGAAATTGCATCTTACTTTTTACGATTTGATGAAATAGTGAATGTGATTAAAGGATTGGGAGAAGAAGTTGAAGAACCTATGATTGTTCAGAAGATACTAAGATATATTTCCATGAGATTTTATCCTAATATTTCATCCCTAGAAGAAAGAGAAGATCTCAGTACGCTAAGAATGGGTGAACTACATGGAATATTTACAGATTATGAAATGAGAACATAACAGGATAATACATCCAAGAAATAAGTAGCTTTCAAAGAATCCAAGAAGAAAAAGATGAAGAATAAGCACAAGTCAAAGTCAAATTGCAGTTTTAGCAATGATTCAGATGAAGATGAATAAATAGCCAACTTCGTAAGGAAGTTGAAGAAAGGAACCAACATGTACAAAGGTATGCTTCCCTTAAAATGTTTAATTTTGGTAAAATTGGTCATTTTGCAAACAAATGGCCTTATTTTAAGAATTTAGATAGTGATGAAGAAGAAGATCCCAAGAAAGAAAAAAATATCAATAGGGAAACAATAAAGTAGATAAGAGGAAATCCTTCAAGAAACATATATACTCAAGAGAAATCAGTTCCTCATCTGATGAAGATAATGAAAGAAATAGTGACTTAGAAAAAGTAATCTTTATGACTACAAAAACTAAGAAAATAACTCATGAGAGAGATGAAGAAGAAGGTGAAGTGGATAATGAGCTAGAATCAATCATTTCCTCAACTGATCTGAAGAAAGAAAAGAATAAAAAAAAATCATTCAAAGAAGAAATCATCTCCTTGAAAACCGAACTTGAAGAAGGAAAGAGAATGGAAGAAGTAATGCAGATCCAAATGGTAAAGAAAGAAAAGGAATGTGAGAAGATTGAAAATGAAGAGTTATGAATAATTTCTCAAAGTAAGGAATCATGGTCAGCAAGAGTTAGACTGGAATGAATACATAATACCTTCCACACTCAAGTAGCAAGCAAACAACCAAACAAAAGGTTGTGATCATCCAAGGTAATAATTCATAAGGACTACACCACAAAGAAGAGAATTCACTTCCAGGTATCAAAATTTCTCTTTTGGTCATTGTTTTACATGTACTAACTTTGGACATAAAGTTGTAGATTGCAGAGCATATAGAATATATCATCAATAAATAGATGGTTATGTGGATCTCTCCAATAGTGAATGTTACAAATACCACAATTATGTTCACATAGATTGAAATTGTAGAAGCATGATAGAGCCTCCCATGAAGGAAAACACACATGTCATATATAGGAAGGTTTTGAGAAGAAATGAAAAACAAGAAGAGTAGGTGAATGAAGACCAAGTTCCAAAGATCATACTCATAATATTTACAACAATGCATTATCATGATGAATATATAGGCAAAGAGGAAGATTTTAGAATTTAGAAAGAAGATGAAGAAGAAGATTTCAAAATTGAGGAAGAAGATGAAAAGAACGCCAGAATTCAGGAAGAGGATGATGATGAATCTACAAACGAAGAGGAATATTACTCTACATCAAATAAGGTATCTTTTTATTGATTCGGCTTGCAAACTCCCTGAAATTATGAATATTGAATAGGGGGAGTCTAAGCAGCATCTCTATAGATCATAGAACTATCTTTCGAGTAGTCTAAAGTGTTGGCAAATTCAGTGAACAGACAGCGAATGCCTGTCATTGATGGCAACAATGAAGATGACAAGCAAACAGAAGACAAGTTCAGAGAGGTGAATGATCGAAAGTAGTGAATGATTGAACGTAGCGAGAGTCGTTAGATTTGGTGCAGGGTCGTCGACAGCCATCAGATCTGCAGAAGATGCGAAGGAGATAAGCCATCGGGAGATTGGAGTTCTCAAGGTCATGAGAACCGGGACATTGAAAGTCTCAAAATCCTGACATAATCAGGACCGTCCATTTGGAAGGATGCGTGGCATCGATCGAGTGCCACCGGGACAAGCTAGACAGGAGGCTTCATCAGAGAATCGAGGATCGGGACTTTGAAATTTCCGATTCACTTGACATCAAGAACCCCGAAATCATGAAATGCGATTTCACGATTTAATCGCAGCTGTTAAAGCAAGAATGAGATCTGGACCGTTGATTTTCTTCATCGGAGAATCGGGAATCGGAGTTTCACGAGTCCCGTGATCAATTACAACAGAAACCCCAAAATCGCGATGAAATAAATCTTGACTGAACCTGAACCGTCATATCAACATGTGATCTAGACCGTCCATCCAACTCACGACAACAGACCACGTCAGCTAGGGACACGTGGCACAACCAGGTAATGACAGGTGTCAGGCAGATTCAACACTTTAGGCACATGTAAGTCACAAATCAGAGTGACACGTGGCAATATTTAACACGTGTCAAACCATGTGTGACGTCAGCAGAGTATCGGAGATCAGGATTTTCAAATGTCAAAATCTCTTGACAACAAAAACCCCGAAATCGTGATATGAGATTTCGCGATGTAATCGCAACTGTTAAAGTTAGAAGTGATATGGACTGTTGATTCTATGCATGGAGTATCAGGGATCGGGGATCGGGACTTTGAAATGTCAAGAACACACTACAACAGAAACTCTGAAATCGTGAAACACGATATTGCGATTCAATCGCAACCGTTGATTCAAGATCGCACCTAGACCATTGATCAAACTCCACATCGGAGTTTCACGAATCGCGATATCAAGGAGACAAGAACACACTGCAACAGAAATGCCTAAATCGCGATATGCGATATCATGACACAATCGTAGCCTTTGAGTCAAGTCGCACCTGGACCGTTGATCAAACTCTGTGTCAAAGTTTCATGAATCGCGACTCCAAAAGGAAAAGAAAAAAGTGCAACAAGGATTCCAATTTCGCGATGAGTGAATTCCCGATTTAATCTGAATCATTAGATCTGATTATGATATGGATCGTTGATCTGACCGATTTATGGAATTTTGTGTATCGGGATTTATTAGTGAAAAGAACATTGAACATGAGGAATGTCGAAACTCGATATAAAAAGGCAAGAAAAATAAAGGTCATCCTACAGTGCGGATAAGACTTGAATGAGATCTAAGGGTTACTATTTCTTCACACATAGGTAACTCATTAGTTACAATTCTGGTAAACAAAAACAGATTCTTGATTGCGAATGGGTTAGTGTTTCAGTTGCAAGGACAGATGTTCTTGTTTTGGCTGAGGGAAGGCGAAGTGGAACTGTCGGGGAGGTATGAAGAAAAGAACATGAGGCAGAATGTGCAATGTTGGTCATTTAGTATGTGAAAAAAATGAAACTGTAAGGAAAATAGAGGAGAGAATGTGCAGAAGGAGATTGAACATAAGAGCATAATGACAGAAAGAGCAGGAGTATAGCAGAATGACAGAAAGAGAAAATGTAGAGCAGAATAATGGAACAAGTTGAAGCAGAGCAGAAGGAGAGCACAAGTTGATGCAGAGCATACCTACTGAATAGACAGAGGAAGAGAAGAGCAGCAGAACAGTGAACAAAAGACCAGATTTACAGAACAAAGAAAGATTGGTAAGAATTGATTTATCTGTAAAGTTGAATGTGTATTTAGCCATTAATACTTAAGGGTGGTTGGGAGGTGCTCGGGAGGACTTTTTTCCTTAGAGGTTCAAGTGGGTGCCTGAACACAAGGAGTTGTAGCTTTCATCTTGTTGCAGCCAGAGAAACTAGGGTGGCAGGGTGGTGCTAGGGAGAACAAGTGTTCTCTGTTATACAGGTTGGAGCCTATGTAACTGGAAGTTGGTGCTTCGATCCAGTTAGTGCTGGAACATTCAAGAAGTTGGTGCTTCCATCCAGTTGGTGCTGGAATACTCAGGGAGTTGGTGTTTCCTTCTAGTGGGTGCCAGAGAAACCAGAGAATTGGAGCTCTTAAACAAGTTGCATCTTGTAAAACAGAGGTAGCATCCTCACATTGAGTTGGTGCTCAATTGTAAATGATGTACAGAACTGCAAATGACTTCCTATCATTTCGAAGAAGAAGAGGTTTTCTCCCTCTATGGGTTTCCTCGTGAAAAACTTTCTCTGTGTGTACTTTATGTGTGACTGATGGTTTTTACTTTTACTGTACATATGTTGTATTTTGTTGATGATCACTTGAAGGAATATTAATAATATTTAAAAGTTATAAAATTGTTTAATCTCATAAACAAGTGATTCACCCCACCCCTCTCAGTTGTTTTAGTATTTCCAACAATTGGTATCAGAGCGGGTTCCTTTTATTTAAAGGAAGATCTGTAAGATTAAACATGACAAGTCATGAAGGGACTTCAGCCTCTAATCCCCCTCTGTTTGATGGAAGAAATTTTTCCTTCTGGAAGATTAGAATGAGAACATATTTAATGGCCTTGGGTGCTGATGTTTGGGATGTAGTAGAGACTGGATATACAAAGCCTGTTGTGCTAGCCAACAAGGATGATAAGTTAGAGTTTATCTTTAATGCTAAGGGGATGAATGTTATCTTGAATGGGCTTATTGAAGTTGAGTTTGTAAAGGTGATGCAGCTTGATACTGCCAAAGCAATGTGGGATAAACTTATTAATAGTTATGAAGGAAATGAGAAAGTAAAAGGTGCCAAACTTCAAACCTACAGATTGAAATTTGAAAAACTAAAGATGAATGAAGATGAAACAATTAGCAAGTATTTTTTAAGAGTTGAAGAACTCGTAAATGCCATG
>ML786545.1:138571-173720 GCA_009831015.1 Picea engelmannii | reverse complement strand
TTATCATGATGAGATTCTATGCGATGTTATTCCCATGGACGTGTGCCATATACTGTTGGGTAGGCCATGGCAGTATGATAGGAATGTTGTTCATGATGGGAGGATGAACACATACACCGTGGAGAAGGATGGGAGAATCCATAAACTGCTGTCGATAAGAGATAAAGAGGTGAAGCCTGAAGTAAGCAGCACGATACTTCTCATGAGTGGGAAAGAGCTTCTCACAGAGTTGGAGAAGGATGAAGATCCACAATTCTTTGTTGTTAGGAAGCCGAGGATTGTCCTGACAAGCACAAGACTGGATGAATTGCCAGAGGAAATTTAGCAACTACTGGGGGAGTTTGCTGATATCATCGTGGATGAACTACCACATTCATTTCCACCGATGAGGAGTGTGAGTCATCATATTGACCTCATACCCGGAGCCAGTTTGCCAAACAAGGCAGCATACAGGTTGACGCCTCAGGAGAATGAGGAAGTCAAAAGGCAGGTACAGGATCTGCAGGACAAAGGACTGGTCAGAGAGAGTCTGAGTCCATGTGTCGTTCCAACGGTACTGAGTCCGAAGAAGGATGGAGGCTGGAGGATGTGTACAGACTCCAGGGCGATAAATAAGATCACCATCAGGTATAGATTTCCACTGCCGAGAATGGATGACTTGATGGATTGCCTAAGTGGGGCAAATTATTTTTCAAAGATTGATCTCAAGAGTGGATATCATCAGATCCGGATGAGAGAGGGAGATGAATGGAAGACAACATTCAAAACAAACGAGGGTTTGTACGAATGGTTGGTCATGTCATTTGGGTTAACAAACGCGCCAAGCACATTCATGAGGCTGATGAATGAAGTCCTGAGGGAATTCATCGACAAATTTGTGGTCGTGTACTTGGATGACATTTTTATTTTCAGCAAGACTAAGGCTGAGCATTTGAGGCATTTGGCCACGGTGATGAGAAGGCTACAGCAGGAGAAGCTGCTGATCAATTTGAAAAAATGCTCGTTCATGCAGACAGAGCTCATTTATTTGGGTTTTGTAATTTCGGCAAACGAGTTGAAGATGGATCCTGAGAAGGTTAAAGTGATCAGGAATTGGCCATCGCCGAGAAACGTTTTTGAGGTAAGGAGATTTCATGGTTTGGCTAGTTTCTACCGTAAGTTCATTCGGAACTTCAGTGGAATTAGCGCCGCAATGATGGATACTTTGAAAAAGCGGCATAAAATTTTTCATTGGACAGCTGAGGCTGAGAGAAGCTTCAATCTGTTGAAGCGAAAGATAATAGAGCAGCCAATTTTGGTGCTGCCAGATTTTCAGAAGACCTTCCAAGTGAAGTGTGATGCTAGTGGATATGTTGTCGGAGGGGTCTTGAGTCAGGATGACAGACCTATGGCATATTACAGCGAGAAGCTGGATGATGCAAAATTGAAATACTCCACATATGATAAATAATTCTATGCCATTATCCAGGCATTGAAGAAGTGGAGGCACTACCTGATACCCAAGGAGTTTGTGTTGTACAACGACAACCATGCGTTGCAGTTCGTGAGTCAGCAGGAGAAGCTGAATCAGAAGCATGTGAAGTGGGTGGAGTACATGAAAAACTTCACATTTGTGATAAAGCACATTTCGGGGACTACGAACAAGGTAGCAGACGCCTTGAGCAGAAAATGTTTATTACTGCAGGAATTCAGGATCAAAACGCTGGGTTTTGAGAACTTGAAAGATATGTATGCAGGTGATGCTGATTTTGGTGAGGCATACGAGGCAGCTGAGAATCCGATGCTCATGAATAGGATCCCATGGCTGGAGTATCAAATCCAGGATGGATTTCTCTTCAAGGGAAATCAACTGTGCATTCCAGATTGCTCTATGAGAGAGAATTTGGTGAAAGAGAAGCACAACGGAGGCTTAGCAGGTCATTTTGGGCATGACAAAACTTTCGCTAAGCTGAGTGAATCATATTACTGGCCAGGCATGCGAGCAGATGTGAAGCGATTTGTTGATAGATGCTGGATATGTCAGCACGCAAAAGGCCGAAAGAAGAACACAGGGTTCTATCAGCCGTTGCCCATACCTGAGAGGCCATGGGAAGCCATTAGCATGGACTTTGTGTTGGTTTTACCGAGAACGCAAAGGGGAGTTGATTCCATCTTTGTGGTGGTGGATAAGTTCTCGAAGATGGCACATTTCATACCGTGTCATAAGACCAGCGATGCGACTCACATCGCAAACTTGTTTTTCAAAGAAATTGTCTGATTGCATGGATTGCCGAGAAGCATAGTCTCGGATCGGGACACGAAGTTCATCTGTCATTTTTGGAGGATGTTATGGAAGAAGCTGGGGACTAACTTGGCATTCAATTCTTCTTACCATCCGTAGACATATGGACAAACAGAGGTGGTCAACAGAAGTTTGGGAGATTTGTTGAGAAGTCTGGTGAGCGAGCATCACAGCAGTTGGGATCAGATCCTACCACAGGCAGAGTTTGCGTAGAACGATTCTGTGAATCGGAGTACAGGTAAGAGCCCGTTCCAAATTTTGTATGGGACACAGCCGAGAGGAGTGTCTGAGCTCAGGGAGTCAGAACAGGCTGAGACTAGTAGCGCGAGAGCTGGGGAATTCGCTAAAGCAATGCAAGCACTTCACACACAGGTGAAGCAGCGACTGATGAAAGCGAACTAGGAATACAAGCGCAGAGTCGATCAGCGGAAGAGACAACTTCAGTTTGAGGTTGGTGACATGGTTCTGGTGCACTTGAGGAAGGAAAGGTTCCCAAGGGGAACGTATAACAAGCTCAAGATGAAGAAGATCGGGCCATGCAAGATCCTAAAGAAATTCGGGGAAAATGCATATGAGCTTGAGTTTCCAGAAGGCATCGGGATATCTCTGATTTTTAACGTTTCGATTTTATACCCATACAGGTCCAAGGAAGAAGACACTGGAACTGAGGAACCAGTGATTCAATGGCAGAAACAATTACCAGTTGCACAGAAACCGCAGATGGAGTGCATACTGGAGAAACGAGCAGGCAAGAAGACCAGAAGGAAGCAATATTTTGAGTACCTGGTGAAATGGAAGAACCACCCAGTGGAGGATGCCAGCTGGGAACCAGAGGTAGTGATTCAGAAGCATGGGCACACCGTGTAGCATCTCATGGACAGGAGCCCATGAAATCTTTTGAGCTAAGGAGTATGATGCAGGAGCATCTATGAATTAACCAAGCGAGCCAGCGTGGAGGAAAGAGGAGAACAGCTGGATAGCACCAGCTAATACATTTTTGAATTACTTTGAAAAGATTGTTGCGCCGTCGTTTGAAGGAAGACATTCAAAGCTAGGCGCATTTGTATTGTAATATAGATAAGAAGGCATTTAATAGTTTTAATGCTGGTAGATAGGAGTTAACTGTAGATTAGACAGGTTTTTACTTTCGAGAGGGAAAACGGAGTATAGACACCCTCCCTTGTATCATTGTAGCATGAGCATTAGATTATTCAGCATTAGCATTCTGAGAAGAAGAGGAGCAGACCAGAGAATTTGCGAAGAACTTCCATGTACAGACATTGAATTAATAGGAAATACTTTGATTCAATTCCATGGATGTGTTTGATCTCTGTGTGTTGTTGATATTATGCTTGTGCATGTTTGCTTCTTTTTATGCTTATCTGTTATATGCTGCATATGTGATTGCGTACCAGGTTCGAAACCTGAGAGAATGAGTGAATGAGTTTCAATTGTTTCTCTATTTGAGCCAGGAGATTTCTGCATAGAGTGCAGTGAAATTCCTCCGCATAGAGTGCGTTGAGGAGGCTAAACAGTTGACCTTTTGTTCTCATTTTGTCCAGAGAGATTTGGGTTTTTTGAACCATGCAGGTGAGTGCAGGTTGGATTGAATTCTCAGTGACAATTCTGAGGAAGGAAAGGTCAGGTTGGTTGTGGCTGCGGAGTGCACAGAACCTGGAAGACTTCAGCACTGTGGAAAGTGGTTGAAGGTCGAGCACAAGGAGCGTATTCGAGAAGACCTCTGAAGGGGTCAAAGAGAGAAAGAAAGCTCAGGAGGGATAGTTCCTTGCAGGTGTTGTGAGAACAGACCCCAGAGGAGCGTGAACAGAATCGAGCCTCGGGAGTAGGAAGAACTCTTCAAGAGGAAGATAATCGATGACTTGAACTTCTGGAAGAAAGAAGTTTCCAAGCGCAAGTATAATCCATCTGTCATCGCGCATCAACATAGCGGGGTTGGCGAGTGCAAGAGTTGCATGCACGTCGAAATCGCGAATCGCGATCCGCCAATTTAATCAGAGCCATCAGTCATTGGAGGGATAGGTGGCACGAGATCCCCAGGATTTGGGGCTCGGCATTTCGGTGTTTGCAAATTCGAAAGGAGCACAGAGAAATCGCGAGAGCGCGAGTTGCGACGGGTCCCACGGAGATTGTGTGGAGTATAACATGTGGCATCGGCACCTCGGTACTTGGGGTCCCGAAATACAAGGGATCGACATCGCGAGTGGCGATATCCCGAGGCATTGACTGTTGACCATCGGGGATCGGGATTTCGGTGCTTGATTGCACAAGGACATTGTTGCAAGCCTCACGATATCGCGAGACCCGATCTCCCGATACGCGAAGAGGAGATTTCCGAGAAGACTGTGGGTAAAGAATTCCCGAGGGAGTTGGAAGAGTCGTCAACTCTTCGGGCCGAGATATTGAAGGTCCTGGTGGGGCGACCGGGCCGTTGAGGGCAGGTTGATGTCACATGAGATATTTGGAAAATATAGAAGAGATGATTCAAAGAATATGCATATCAGTGTAATCAATGGACAAGTGGAATTAGTTAGTCACAAGAAGGAAAGCAATGAAAGGCACAACAGAACAAGGAAGAGAAATGATCAATAGAAGCTATATAGTCATAAGAAAGTATGTCCATTGATGTGAACTTGACAAGCCATGAATATTTAAAGTCAAGTAATTTTTGAATTTTTTTTATATATGTCAGTGAACTACAGGAGGAAACACCAATGGACAAGAAGCATCGAAAGAGAGGAAAGGAAGAGTATGTACAAAAATCCCACACTGATCTACACTAAATCTTGTAGATAAGTAAGGGGAGAGAAATAGTGCTCGAGAAAGAGATCAAGAAAGAAAGATCAGAAGCATGAATATAGGGGGATTGCATGATGTTAGAGAGAGATTTTTCATAGAAGGTCTACTAATAGGGGGAGTTACCTGTTTACCCATGATGTCAAAGGGGTAGAAAGAGAAAGATCAGAAGAGAAATATTAGAATCATGAAGAAAGGGGGAGCATCCCCAAGGGGAGATACCCTTTTCCATTGATGTCAAAGGCGGAGAGAAACATGAGAAGAGAAAAATCATGAGAATTGGTCACATGTGCAGTATGAGTGTTGTCATCAATTCCAAAGGGATATATTGTTGGATAGTTGGTTTTCATTGATGTTGTTGGAAAATTGGTTGTAATTGATGTGAACAAAAAGAAGTGTTTTTCATTGATGTCAATAGATGTGATGGGTGCATTTGAAGAAGTATAAAAGACGCCCCAAAGGTATGTTCATGAATCCCAAATTTATTTGAGGAATAAGGACATGAATAAAAGTATAAATGAAGGAAAAACACTCATAGATGGATATTCCTTGTCATGTTGTTTCCAATGGTAGGTGGTATGCCATGTAGTTCCTCAAAGTTAGGGAGATATTCCCTCATTAAGTTGGAAGCCTCGAAGAAGGGTTAAGAAACCCCTAATTGGTTGCAAGTAATTAATGAAAAATAAAATTGGTTTTAACAAGAAATTTTAGGAAGCCCTAAAGTTAATAAAAGAGGTTAATTGAAAAGGCATAAATACATCTCAAATAATATATCATAAGTGAATTCACACACAAGTTCATTGAAAATATATATAAGTGAGACAATTATTCTTTGATGAGGTTACCAAGGAGATATGAGGTGAATTTCAGAGGGAATATGAAGTGAATAAGGGTGAAATTCCAAAGGAGGATGAAGTCTTGTGATGATATGTTCTAAGGTATGTTATTTAAAGGTCATTTTACAATTTTTTCTATAACTATTTTTCTAGAATGATTCAGATAGCGAAAATTGGAGGTTGTTGAGAAGGGATGTCAAGGTATATGTGACGAAAATTTTCAGGTTTTGGTTCATTTTAGTTTTTGATATACACTCTGTAGAAGATAGGGTATTTGACTAGTCCTCGAACTAGTTTTAAATAGGTGTTCTAGGTAAAATAGTCCTAACTTATTCAGAGAGGATCCAAATTATGTGAGACCAATTTCAGTGGAAATATAATAGTCTGTAGTAGTGTGTGTACAAGTTTAAAAATTAAATATTAAATATTGAGTGAGTGACATGTTGTATAAGTGCGCTCTCTATAATAGGATAAAATTTAGAAAGGTTTTCCATTTTCGCTATAACTTTTGTTCTGAGAAGTTTCATACCTTGAAATTTGGAAGAGATGGAAGAAACATCTCATAGTATATGTAATTAAATTTTCATACCTCTATGCATTACAAGTACGGATTTATGCTTGTTGAAAGTTATGGTTTTTTACTAATCCAAAACTAGTCTTGCAAGACTAAGGTAAATTTTGATGAAGATGTTATTCTCTTTTTGTTGAAGTTGAGAAAGAGCTACAGGTTGGTACTTTTGTGTATCATTTCTTCTACAAGATTAGAGGTATGATTTACATGTGTTATTGAGGGTTATGTTAATGGTACATTATTGAGGCATGTCTTGATGATGATGGTACATGATATGGTACACCTTTGTGATGATATGATACATTCTTAGAAGTATATCTTGGATATCTTAGTATCTGGTTTGGTATATATCATGGTTATGTTATCAAATGCTTGAGGAACATCTTGTGGTACTTAGTTGAGGCACATCATTTATGATATATTATGGTACATGGTGTTTGGCATGATTGAGACATATCATGAGTGATATGGTATATGCTTGATACATAGCTTAGTGATGTTATGGTACATTCTTGGTGATGCTAGTACATGTTGAGACACATCTTGGTGATGTTGGTACATGGTTGATGTATGTGTTATGGTACAGGTTCTGGTACATGATTGATGTACATGGTATGGTACAAGTTATGGTACATGGTCGATATACATAGTATTGTGATGGTTTTGGTATCCATGTGAGTGGATATGGTTATAGTTGGTTAATGATAGTGACAATGATAGTGAAAATGGTCATGACAGTGACAGTTGTAGGTTGATGTGATGGTGGAAGGTTGATGTAAAAATGACAGTGATAGGTTGATGTCACAGTGAAAGTGACAGGTTGGATGATAGGTTGATTACAATTTTATGGGACAATGGAAATGACATTATTAGTGGTAATGACAGGTTGATTCTACACATATATTTCAAGGTGAAAGGATAGGGCAAGGAAATGGGTTTGTAGCCTCCTTTTGGTTGGTTTCATAGAACACATGGAGTTGGATATTCCTTCAAGTTGGAGCCTATAAATCAGGGGGTTCATAGTCTCCTTCTATTTGGATCCAAAGAACTTAGGGAGTTGGAGATTCCTTCAAGTTGGAGCCTTTAAACTAGGGGGTTGGAGCCTCCTTCCAGTTGTAGCTAGTAAATTAGGGAGTTATGGCTTCCTTCAGATTGGAGCCTATAAACAAGGGGGTGTAGCCTCCTTCCAGTTGGTGTAGAAAAATTTGGAAGTTGGTGCTTCATATGAATGCAGTCTTTGATATATAAGAAAGAATTATGTGGTTTTCTCCCATTTGGGTTTCCACGTAAATTCTGGTGTATTCTGCATGTGGTTATTTGATTTTATATTATATATGGATATATTCTCATGATATATTGAATGAAATCATAAATGATATAGTATTGATAAAGTTGAAGTTTATATTTTGTGATTAAAAGTGGTAAAAAGTGCTCATACTAATTCACCCCCCCCCCTCTCAATAAATTCCAACATAAACAAGTGTTTGGAAACATATTTGTAGTGTTTTTCATATGACAGATAAAATTAGTGGGCTTAGTCATTACCCCTCAATGAATGGTGGCACAACACATCTTACAATACTACCACTTGAAAGACTCCTTTTTAAGCAATCTATGGGAAAAACACATTACCATTTCTCTCATACATGCTAGGTGTCTCTGAGGTTCATGGGGTCGACAACACTCTTGCAGTCTAAGCATCCATTCTCTATACCTTCAAATAAAATTTGTTCATGGCTTAGAATCACATGAAGCAACAATCATATCGAGGTCGTTTCAAACGCCAATTTTCTATAGGGGACTAGGTGTTTCTTTGTATGCAACCTTATAAGAATACTTCACTCAAATCTTAACAATATCAAAAAATTGCCCCCAAATTTTATGTTCCTTATACAATTCTAAAATGTGTGGGGCCTGTGGCCTACCAATTATCTCTACCCATTCATTATAAGCTCTATATTTTTTTATCATGTCTCGTGTTTAAATAAAGAATTGGAACTAATTGAGAGACTCAAACCAGTCCCCCTAAGTTGGATGAAGAAGGTTCCATTTGGTTGCAACCACAAGAATTATAGGATGAGTGGGAGCACTATATTCATCAGTGAACCATCAATAAAGTGTTAGTTCAGTATAAATATACAACTCCAGAAGATGCCATCTGGGAGCCAACTACCATTCTGCAATAATTTCCTCATCTCAAGCCCTCAAGCCAAGGTGATTCTGCAAGGGGGGGGGGGGATGTTAGGGACCTAACCTCCCTAATCGCTCATGTAGGTAAAATAATATATTTTCCATGTAATAAAGTCTGACATTAGTTAATAATGTGTATTTAATAATGTGGACAAGTCAAATGTAAGAAGACCTTATATAAGCTTTATGTTCTAGAAATATCTTCCTCTAGGATATTCTTTATAAGATAGAATTAGTATAAATAGGGGTAGAAGGCATGACAAATTTTTGTCTTGAGAATTACTGTAATAGATATCTTCTTTGCTAGAGGTTTCCCCCTCGAAGATGCAACTGAACTTGTCTTTCTACCAATAAAGTTATCATTTTTGGTGTTATGGTTCTTTATATTTTGTTTTTCCACTGTTCTTTACTGCAATATTTCTATTTTCTTATTATTATAATACATTTGGTACCTAACATTTATATATATCCTTTGAATTTCACAAGCCGCATTTAAGTCCGAGATTCTATGGCTCTTACCTGTGTCATGGGTTCAACATCAACCAATTTTTTTTCTTTTTGAAAAATATTAGTAGGTAATAGGATCTTATATATTTCCTTCCAAGTATTCTTTGTAAGACAAAACATGGGGTTAATTAATTAATATTTTTCCTTCATATAATCTTTATTGGGGTATTACACCACATAGAGACCTTTTTTAATTGACCATAGGGTAATGTTCATTCCTCATCTTTTTTGTCTAGGTATTTCTTCACTTCCATTGAGTGTCCATATCCTTGACGAATTTTCCTCAGTACCATATAATCATTGGCCGACTTCCAGTGAGAATTCATAACCCCGACATGTTTACTTACACTTCCCACACAATTTGGTGCTTCAAACTTTCTTTCAGTTACTTGTGTTATTCACCCTTATAGATGTGTATATAATTTGTTCTTGTGAAAAGAGGGTGTGAAGGAAGTGGGGTGATACGAGAGTAGTTTTTTTTTTAATTAAGTGATATATATATATATATATATATATATATATATATATATATATTACCTTCCATGTAAAATGGTTACAAAATAACAAGTGTTCAGTTTTCATAACTGTGCTTCCTATGTCCACAAAACTATAATAGAGCCAAGTTGCTAAGATATCAAAAGGGTTTTTTAATGGATCCATGTGAAAAAATTAAACAAGATTTTGTGATATAATCATGCCCCCTAAACTACTAGAAATATTGACTCACTTACACAGATATAAACTGGAAAAACCAGTAACCAAAATGTTGAACCTGGTGACCATCAAACTCCATGTCAATTATGTCTCAGAGGAAGGAGGATGGGCATCACTGCTCCAACTATTAGGAGAGTTGAAGAGGAATCTCATTTAGTTCCCACATTTATTTCCATAGAAATGAGATGTTACAAGAGCTCAAGGAGGAATTGAATATCATGAACCTCACTCCATATCTCAAATATCAATTGTTGAAGATTGGAAAAGGATTCAAAAATACACTAGGAATCCTCCTCTTTGAAAGGGATATGCTTATCAAAGGAGGTCACTTTGGATGGGAAAGTAGTTGTAGTCCATGAAGACATAGAATCTTGAGTTTCATGAGAGTGACCATGATGAGAGATAGGTTGTGGGATTTCTAAAGAAGTCCATCCTGGGAAGGACTTTGGGAATAACCCAAGGAGTGCCCTCGTTTATGAAACCATCCAATTTTACAACCCCACCCAGAGGAGGTGTGGTATCTATCCTACTGATGAGCCGAGCTAAGAGATGGAGATATGGACCTCTTCCTGTGACTTTGTGAAATCTCACTGTCCATGATTGAGGAAAGAGGTCTACCCATTGGAGTATGTTCTCCCCTTCCCCTCTTCGAATGACCACATTGTCCTCGCATGATAAACATAGAGGAGGAAGGATATGATATTTTAATGTCTCTAATCGAGTATTTTCCCCTCCTATTATGATGCACCATGTAGAAAAACCAAGCAAAATGACTATTCCCCCCAACGTTGGGTGTTCTTAATTCCTCTCACATTGTCTACTTCATGGTTTTTAATTCCAAATTATTCATCTTCTACCTATAGTAATTGATGTCAATTATCCTCGTAAAAGCCAACAACATTCCCTCGTAGCAAGATCTAACTGAATACAAAAGGTATTGAATGCACTGATTTGGCGGCCACCAAAAGACACCATTTGCATTATTGGCTAGTGAATCGGTGAGCCAAGTGACGGGTGATCTAAATGCTTGGTGGTGAGTCATAAGCACTATGTGTTGGATGGAACCCCATTTGGTGGATACAAGAGTAGCTTAGATATGCAAACCTTGTCAAAATTTATAGTCCTCATGGATCTACCTTTAAAAGTCATAATAGAGTTAGCATTTAATTTGTAGTCGGTGGAGCTCATGGATAATACTAAGAAGAACACTATAAGATTTTATTACGCTTGCATGTAGGCTCTAAAACTCAGCATGAGAATAATACCATGACAAGGTAGATACCATAATCACATCCAATTTTTGTATTGTATTTACTGCAATGCAAGACTATTAAGATTGAAAATATGTGTTCATACTTAGGTCTCTATGGTATGGTTTGACTTTGATACCTTTTTCATAATGTTTGAATAACAAGTGTTCATAATGTTTAAATAGAAAAAAAAAATCTATTATAATTTAATGGTAAGGAAAAGTGTTATTATGTAAATAGTTTATAAAATTATATGATTTTTCAAAAAATGATTTCTCTACTTTATTAAAAAAATTAACATATATTAAAAAAATTAAATTTATTTAAATAAATTCTCATCCTAAAAATATCATGTTCAAATAAAACATTCTATTAAAAAATTAAAAATCCATACTTTTGAAAAATTGAGTATTTATCTTCAAAATATTTTTATTTCAAAATTATTTATTTAACTATTTTACAATTTAATTAAAATTTGAATTACAATATTAACATAAAAACTAGAAGAAAGAAATGATATTAACTTAACTAAGGATATTAAATGACTTGAGTTAGAGTGATGGTAGAAGCACATATTTTTTATTTGTTTTTTTTTATTATATTATTTGTAAAATTTAATATAATTTGATTTTGATTTATTAAATTTATTTATCCATTTTTATATATTAAAATTATTTAATCATTTACCTATAACACATTTCATTCAAATTGAATTGTAAATATATTTTATACTTTGTTTTTCTATATAAAAAAGTTTAGAATACTATATAACTCATTAATTAATATATTCATCAAATTATTTATAAAAAAAAATAATATCATCAAAACATTTATTTATAAAATACATTTAAACAAAAAAATCTTTCATATAATAAAAATTTTAAAATAGTTTTGAACTATAATAATATCATTGATAAAAATTCTCCAATACATAAACGCCAACAAATATATAAACATCAACAACAATATAGTGAAATTTCACTATATACTATTTCATACTTTTACAACATTATATATAAAATTTCATCTTCACAATATGTTATCTCATACTTACAATATTATAGTCCAATAATATTTATTTCACTCTCTATTGTTTCTCACAAAATTTATAAACATAGTCTATAGAGTTATCTCATACTTACAACATTAGAGTTATCCTCGCAAAAATGAAAAGCTACAATTTCAATTTTTCACCTCCCTACATATCAAAACATGACAATTAATCATATAAATAAATAAATAAATAAAAATTGTTTAGCATAATAATACCCATATTATTTACCACTCTTATTTTTAATTGTATGTAGTGTTTTACTGATTCTTTTTTATTGTTCGTGGATGCTTGGTGCACCCTTCTTTTTTAGTTTTAGTGGGGTGTCGTTTTAGTTATTGCATGGGATGGCTGGCCGACTAATTTCAATATGTTCCCAGCCGTTTCAATGGATGTGAAGCGTGATGGATGGTTGATTGATGTAGTCTAATGTTGGACGCTTCAAGAAACCCATCAATTTCAATATCTTTTCATCTGTTTCGATGGATGGGAAGCTTGATCAATTTCAATATCTTGCCATCCATTTCAATTGATGTGAAGCGTGATGGATGTTGTGAATCGTCCATATCGTTAATGGTCGATTGGAAAGCTGCATGTCTTGTATTGTTGCACACCTCAAGGCAACCCCAACCCCTTTCTTTAGAGGAAAGTTTAATATGTATAGGCGGCCTCGCCTGGGGTGGCGTATTCTCCACACCCTATATCGCTCTCGGTGAACCATCACAAGATTCAGTTTCCCTATATCGCTCTAAGTGAACCATCGCAAGATTCAGTTTTAGAAAAATATATATATATATATATATATATTATATCATATTATATTTGTATATGTTATATCATGTATGTATATCTTTCTTAGTATGTGTTCTTGTTTTTTTATTACCTAAAAGTCTTTTGGTTTTAATTGTGCAGGTAACCATCCAGTCGAAGCAGCCTGCTAAGGGTTTCTGAGATCATATGAAGCATTAAGAAGTACCCCGACCTGTCAACTAGAAGCAAGTGGAAGGATTGTCATCGTGGGGTTATATGTTTTTTAATATTTTTTTGGGGATAATTTTTTTGAGGTTAGGATTATTGTTTAGGATTATTATCAGGGTTGTCACAAGCGGAAGAAAAACATAGCACATATAATAGAGCTAGATTAAACATGCATTAAATCAAGAATAACAAACACACAATTGACACAGTTATTTATGTGGAAACCTAAATCGAGAAAAAACCACTAGAAATGATTATCCATCTTCTTATATTCAAAGGAGAATTACAGTAGCCAACCCAGGCATACAACCATCATCTCCTCACACAATGTACTTGCTTTCACTCACATTGTACATTGCACTCACATCGTCCTCTACCTCTATGGGTATGCTCGTATATAACATCTATCACTCAGTTACACAGACTGATCATGAATAAATAACATAGTTACACAAACAATTCATAAGTAGATTGCATGCACGCGCATGTGCATGCGCACGTGCATGTGCATCTGCCTCTGCATGTGACCACATGGGAAAATTTGTTCGAATGTTTTTAGCAATCTCCACTTTGAAAACAATTTACCTGATATATCATGCCCTTAATAAATTCATCCATCACCTTTCCTGCAAGAGAATCCAAACACCATCACAGCTCCACAACTTCTGTAACAATACAATTACATGAGCATTCATGCACAATTCACTCGAGCATAGACCATTCTATATCCATCAGTAACCTATCTAATAGATCGATGCACTTGTCCAAATCTCATGAATCATCACCATAGACCAAATAATTGAAACCATTGTAGGCGATACTTGCTCTTATGTGTTTGAAAATCCCATTTCCATGATCCTGTCCTGGTTTTTCCATGTGTCTACTGACAACACCAACTACATGTGAAATGATGACCATCTCTCCATATACTAGCATATAATACTCGAGACATATAACCATTTTCTTCTTCATCAATTAGGACATAAACCCTAAGAGAATTTGCAATGGAAAGCCAAAGGGATTTTACCAGTTTCACATTATTCATACCGAATTTCCTGAGTATCTTCACCACATACTTCTATTGTGATAACCAAGCTTGCCATATTTAATGTCTCTATGTATTTCCATGCCCAAGATTTATTTTTCATCTTCCACATCCTTCATAACAAACATCCTAACCAACTGAGCCAACGTGTTGATCTCAACTATGCTTGTGCTTGCAACAAGCATAACATAAAACGCCAAGATAATGAATATACCATAAACACAATGGTTATACTCACTTCTTGTAAAATTTGTCTCACCATGAAAGAATCAAATATCTTGTACCATTTTCCTAGCATTCTTCAGGCCATACAATGATTTTTGAGTTTGCAAACAAATCTCTTGTTGTGATTATGAACTAACCATTCTGGTTGTTCCATATACATCCCCTTATAAAAGGAGATTCATCAAAAACAACATCTTTGTCCATCATGATTCTATGGGTAGTAGGATATCACAATATTCACCCCTTAACATCATCACCATATCAAAGATCTACCTATTTGATCTGGGCCCTACTTACAAATATGATAAAAAACCATAAGCATCACAATCGAATAATTTCACATTTGATTAATTACCAGATGAATTATTCATATCGAGATACCCAAATCTTCCTGTCTTTTTCAACCGATGGTGACCGAGTTACCAGATAGCACTATCACTTATGTCCACAACTATTACTGCAACTTGGCATTACTAGACATCCATATTCGATCCCAACTTGCTTGCAATACTTTGCAAGTTCCATGGATATGAACTTACCTTCATCATATATTCTCAAACACTTGATTGACCTGCCAACACATAAGCCTTTCTTAAGACCCACATTTCTAAATATGACACACTGCTCCACCTCGAACTTTGTATTCGAACAACTTTGACCAAATCCGACCAAATCGGCCAAGTAAGTATTCACCGCTTACCTCCAAGCCCATTTACAATGGAGTTCAGAAAGCCTTTTATAGGCTTCATTACATGAAATTCATAGACACAATACCATGGGATACCCAAAAAACATAGACCCAAAAAACCACCTGCTTTGACCTAAAAACATATTTAACTCATTTAACTCTTTCACCAAATCAAGGTTAACCCAGCATACATGCCCCCCCACATATTCAATATACCTAAATCTATGTATATAATTTTCATAGGTGACCTGATAAACCAAGGGTACGCATGCCTATCCATGTCTTACATACATATGCCCATTTACATGCAATCAATAATTTCTACAACTCCAAAGTAAAGACAATTTTTTTTTTTTAATTATTATTTCATGGTGACTCAACCATCACCGCCCTACACCTTCTATGCAAACATAGGTGGTGAGACACAACAGACAGACAAAAATTCATCAGCCATACATGTAGTGGAATTTGATTCTATTGTGGAGTCCTCTTTGGATGCTTGTTGTCTTTTCCAACAATCCTTCTTGAGATGCCGAGATTTGACACAAAACCAACATTTTTCCTTACCCTTACTATCTTTTGACTTAGACATGGTTGTACATTTATGATCTTTACCTCCTTCTATAGATTGACCTCTGACCACCATTGCTTATGTTGTTGAGGTTTCCTTATTGGATATTCTCCTCATCTCCTTAGACAACAAAGCTCCAATAATAGTGTCATAATCAATGGTATATGTTGTGATAAACCACATAGTTTTGACCAAATAATCTCAAGACTCAACAAATGAACGCAGTAGCATAACCACCTTGTCCTCATCTTCTAACTTTACTTCCATACTAGTTAATTGACAAATCAGAGTATTGAAAACATTCAAGTGATCAACAATTTATGTACCTTCTTTCATCTGCAAGCTGTACAATTGTCTCTTCAAGAAGATTTTGTTTGACAAGTTATTTGTAATATAAAGACTCTCCAGTTTGGTCCACAAACCTATTGTTATCTCCTCTCTATCTGGCTCAAAGATGACAGTTTCCAAAAACTGGTCAAAGACAACTGGACTCCCCTCCAAGAATCGGAAGGAATTCTGGTAACCATACAATTCATGGACAACCTAAAACGGATAAAGGAACTGGTCATCCCTTGGGAAAAACCAAAACAGGAGGAAGAAGAACAGGACCTAAAAAACATTGAAGATCAACTGGAAAATTTCTACCAAAATATTGAGTTAGGCTTCTCATCAAACACCTCATGCGATGAGCTCAAAACCCTTGAAGCAAAAAGAAGGAAATTCCTGGCCAACAAGGAACCAACTTGGAGACTAAAAAACAAAGCAATATGGCTCAAAAATGGGGACGAGAATACAAAATTATTCCACGTATATGAAAAGGGAAGGAAAGGAGCAAATACAATCTGGAGCCTAAAGGATTAGTAAGACACACCCGTTACTTCCTTTGAAGGACTAGCCAATATCTGGAAAAATCACTTCCATACACTCTTCAAAGAAGACAGAACGACAAACCTAGATGACATCATAAAGTTGTCTTCATACTTCCCCTCCTTCGTCGGTGAGGAGAACAATCAAAACCTATTTTTAGAAGTTACAGAAATAGAACTCAAAGACACAATGTAAATCTTTCAAAAAGATAAAATCCCAGGACGAGACAGGTGGAATATTGAATTATATCTGGGCTTCTTCGAACTGATTGGAAAGGACATTCTCAAAGTTATCGAGGAATCCAAACAAAATGGAAGGATACACAGCCCACTCAATACCACTTTCATAGCTCTCATCCCAAAGGTAAATGAGCCACATTCCTTTGATGACTTTCGTCTCATCTCTTTTTGCAACTGTATTTATAAAGTTATTGAAAAGACTATTGCATGAAGGTTGAAACCAATCCTCTCCAAGTCAACCTCGAAAGAACAATTTGGTTTCTCATAAGAAAGACGAATCCATGAAGCTATAGGGGTAGCACAAGAAGGACTACATAGCCTGAAAACCAAAAAAGCAAAGGGTACGATCCTAAAAATCGACCTCTCCAAGGCCTTTGACATAGTAAACTGGTCATACATCAAACTAATCCTCACCCACCTTGGATTTGATGTACCGTTCATAAAATGGATTATGGATTGCATCTCATCGGTTCCATTCACAATTCTCATAAATGGAGCAACTTCCCCTTTGTTCAACTCAGAAAAAGGTCTCTGCCAAGGATGCCCCCTTTCCCCTTTACTCTTCTTATTGGTGGCAAAAGGCTTAAGCAAGTTTATTTTAAATGTAGTCAGTACTTGGGAGTTTCATGGAATACAAATTACCCCTACACAAAGAATTACTCATCTACTCTTCGTAGATGAAATTATCATATTCTGCAGTGGCTTCGGTCAAGATGCTATAATACTTTCCAACATACTTACTCTTTTCCGATCAACAACTAGAATGCAAATAAACATACAAAAATCCACCCTCTCCTTCACAGAATTAGAAAGAGAGGAAGAAGAATTGTACAAAAGACTCTTCCCTTTCATCCCTCAAGACTTCTCAGCTGGTCTAAAATAACTTGGTTTTCACCTAAAACCAAAAAACTATCTCAAAAAAGACTGGAAATGGCTCATCTCCAAATTGGAGAAAAAATTATCTGGATGGAGCTTTAGGTGGCTCTCTAAAGAAGTGAGACTCACCTTAACAAAATCTGTACTAGAAGCCATCCCAGTCTATTGGATGTTGCTAGCTTGGATTCCTAAAGGAATACTAGAAAAGATCTATAAAATATGTGCGCGCTTCATCTGGTTTGGCTCAGGAGAAAAAACCATACAGCGCTAGGAAAAATGGGAACTCATAGCAAGACCAAAGGCCCTAGGAGGGTGGGGGCTCAAAAACATTATCCTGTTCTCCAAAGAACTGGCCGCCAAAATAGGTTGGAGGCTCATAAACACCAAAAATCTTTGGTCTACAATTATCTACCAAAAATATATAGCCCCGAGGTCCTTAGAAGATTGGATCAGATCTCCGACAAAATCCTCCACAAGATCCATCTTCTGGAAATCCCTCGCTTCCTCCTTCCCAGATATTGGAGAAGGTGTTGCCTAGAGAGTAGGACGTGGGAACCATCTCCATATAGGAGTGGACCCCTAGCGAGGCAATGGGATTACACACACCCTCTCTCCATAAATCATCAATACCCTCCATGAGAAAAATATCTACGTACTCTCACAACTGGTTGACCCCATTAAAACTACACAGTAGTCTCAAGGTTGGAAGAAAGCGGATGATATAGGGATTTATGGAGCTCTCGCACTACACTAGAGAAACTACATCAAAGCATTACAGCTTGGGCACATCATAATTTTGGATAGAGAAGATGAGCTAGTTTGGAAAAAGGATCCAATGCATACACACCAAAACTGGGCTACATCGCACTTTCTCTGGACCTCTTTCAACATCAACCCATTTGGTGGTGGAAAGGCCTTTGGAAATTAAAGTTCCCACAAAAAGAAAAACTCTTCCTTTGGGCAGCACTGAAGCAAAAGATCCCTACTGGGGAAATACTTCAAAATCGACATCTCGAACGACCCAACAGATGTCCACTTTGCCTCACAAAAATTGAAACAATCTATCATCTGCTCATTACTTTCCCTTTCACCCAAAGAGTTTGGAAGGAAATTTCAACCAATCTAAGATAATCTTGCATATGGGAGCGACCAACTCTAGAACAAGCCTAGAAAAAGTGGCTTCAACAAAACAGGGAACTAAAAGCCCTTCCTCCCATCGTTATCTGGGGCATCTAGCTAGCCAGAAACACAACAAATTTCCAAGGAAAAGATTCAGCTCTAGAAATAACTGCAACACAAAGCCTCTCAATACTTTCACACTACCCGCAAAAAAATTCTCGAACACGAAAAAAACTTTTCTCACCAGAACAAATAGATCATTCGAAGCCTTGGGCTTACTTCGATGGAGCCTCACAGAACAAGCTATGCAGGGGCGGATTCACACTACACCTTTCGAGTTCCCACTTTTTTCACATAAAACTGGGGAAGACCTGCGACACATCCAGATCTTTGCAGACTCACAAATTGTGATGAATTGGCCAAGAAAAATTCAGAAATGTCTCAAAATTTTTCTCCTCCCCATTCTGGAGGACACTTACCAGCTATTAGAAAATTTTGACTCTGTAACTATCTCCCATGTCTACAAGAATAGAAACATGGTAGTGGATGCACTCTCCAAAGCTGGGCTTCATCTTGCACTTGGACAATGGGACATAACAAAGCACAAAAATGGAGACTCACAAAATTTTTACCATCGGCCATTTATAGATCCTACAACTCTACATTAGGATTCACAACATGAACAACAAGAACCACAAAGGCCTTAATATTATACAATGAAAGCACAACACCACTAGGAGCACAATATGTAACTAAACATGACACTATTCTAAAAATTAAGTTTTTTTCCAAGAGAGAAAAACAAATTAAATTTAAATTTCTGTATTATTATAAAATAATTTTTATTTTATTTTATTTGATATATTTAATTAATATGTGAGAATGTTCATTTCAATTAAGTATATAAATTATATTTTTTTGAAAAAAGACAATTTATTCTACATAGCCATTATAGATATTGCTATCTATTTAATAAAATTTAATAAATTTATAAACTTTAATAAAATTTTATATTTAATAAATTTTAATAATTAAATTTTAAATATAAATTAATAAATTTAAAATTTAAAAATATCTGAAATTTCTAAAAGTATGAAATAAAAACTATGATCTATATCAACTATTATAATGTGGTTGTGCTAGTTATTATAACCCTCTATCCAAATCAGACTGGATCATCAGAAAGATGACCTAAATTGTTAGCCAATAAAAACAGAAGCCTGTTGTAACTCCACTTAAACGCAGAACAATCATGTGTACTTTGTTGTCAAGAATCAGACTTTTGAAAGCAAGAGAACACGAGAAAGTATAGAAGTTATGGATGTTGAATACTGATAATTTATGAGTCTTTGATATTTGTTAAGCTTCCAAGATATTCAAAAGGTCTCCTGATTAGGAAACACGTTTGTTTGTAAAGGAAAAGGATATTCAGCATACGGAGTGGAGTATGATTGGCAATTATAACTTCAAATATATAAATTTACAAGTTTGAAATCAAAATCGCCGAGTGAGTAAAGAATTAAGTGTCAATAAAAAAATTGGTGTGCAGCTCGGGCAAGCACTTTTTGTGGGAACTGCTGCAGCTGAAGTAGTATGGTATCAACCCGTCGAAGGTTACATATTGAAAGAAGGTTTGACGCGTTGGAATACGGATCAAAATCTATGCATCAATCAGACCTACGAATTACTCAGAATTCCCCACCTGGATCCGAACCAGAACCGTCATTTTGAGAAATATTGTTGTATACTCGGGATTGGGCGTTGCCATGAACTAGGGTTTTGGGGTTGTAAGGCGGATGAGGATGTGAACTAGGGTTTCCTGGTTGATCAGTCGAACTTAGAGGAAGTACATGACAGCTGAACGCAGTCTTCTCCGCGGAAGTCTGACTGCAAAACAATTGTAATACATTTCACGTTTGCGAAGCTTCAGCTAGCCCGCAGTGGAGAATCAGATTGAAGCGAGTGTGAACATTCACAGGGGATCCCATTTGCCCTAGATTGCGAGCGGGGTGGAAGCTGATAATTAGGGTTCCATGGGCTGTAACTAGGGCTTCATATTAAACGCATTATTATTTGCATTGAACCGAGCTGTTAGGTTTTGACCTTCTAAGCCATTTTTCAAGCTATCAACGCTCGGATTAGATGAGTCTTGAACCAGGCTCAGGTAAACAAGATCTGGTCCGTAGGCGTTCAATTATTCAAATATCTAAACTGTGAGACAAATCTATGCACCAAGTCTTCGGATCAGGGTCGGGTGAAACGGATCAAGGAAGAAGAGGTGTTTGCGGCGTTTCTTTAACACTTCCAATATTTTAGAATATTACAGATCTGTCTACGTTATACGTTTTTCAGGAATCGACCAAAGTATGGTCACATTTAGCTGAAAAATCCAAGCTTCTACCTTGTTACGTTTCGTTCTGTATATTTGTACCGTGAAACAGTAAACTTTAGTACAGATTTAGCGGTAATGGCTCCTATGTCCTTTGATCTGCACTCCCAGAATTTCATAGTTGTTTGTTCGTTTAAAATTTCAAACATATTTTAAGATAATTAATTCATATTTTATTTTTTACGTTAAAATTTCAAATATATTTTAAGATGGGTATTTTTTTGTTTTTTAATAAGTATTAATGATTACTTGGACATTACAAGTTTAATTAATCAGTAGTTTTTTTTTTTGTTATTTTAAAATTTCAAATATATATTAATACTTTAAACTTTTAAATATATTTTAAGATAAGGTTTTTTTTCGATGTATTAATGCTTAGTTGGAGATTACAAGTTCAATTCATAGTTTTTTTTGGTTATTTTAAAATTTCAAATATATTAATATTTTAAACTTTCAAATATATTTTAAGATAGGTTTTTTTTATTAATATTATTTAGAAATTACTAGTTTAAATATAGAAGAAGTAGGATATGTATATCTACATAAAAGTTGTAGTTATCTTAAAAATAAATTATTATTAGTAATAATAATAATTCTGATGAGATTTTAATGTTATGACAAGTAATTATGTTATAAATGATAAAGATCTTATAAAAATAGAAAATTTTGATAGGAAAAACATAAAAATAAAATAATAATTTAAGATTTTAAGAAATATAAGAAACATCATAGTTATGAGTAAGCATCTACTATCTTTACATGTGTTTTTAGTTTATGATTTATAATGGTACATTATATTTTTTTAATAGAAGATATATTTGCTAAATCATATATGTAGTAAATCACATAAGGAAGGAGGGAGTGTTTTAATAATATTGTGATTAATTTTTCATTATTTTTTCAATTTTCCATTTTTTTCTAGCTCAGAAAGGGATAAAAATACTATATGAAAACTAGAATTAAGAAAAAACTAGTTGTATTTACCTAATGTGTAAAAAGGTCAATTAATTATGTTATAAATGAGTTGTATTTGCTTAATGTGTAAAAAGAGAAATTAACAATGCCACTTAACTGATATTTGAATGGAAGGAAATAATAGAATTTTAACAAAGTTTTTGATGCAGGTAAAGGAAAATTTATTTTGATATTTTCTTAATAAAAATAAGAGTTAATTAACACCTTAACTTACTATTGAATAAAAATAATAAAAAATGCATTCACTAGTTGATTTGAACATTAACTTTATTAAAAAAGAAACAAAATTGTTTTAAAAGAAAAACTACAATGTTAGGCCTTAAGGCTTTTTAACAAAATTATTTTAAAAAATATAATATTAAGCTTTAAGACTTTTTCCAAGAGAAAGGATCCTTCTCAAGTAATATTCAACCAAGTTACAAGGAAAGGATCCTTCTCAAGTAATATTCAACCAAGTTACAAGGGAATGGTTTCCCACAAACTTGTAAGTTAATAAAGTAATACTTTTAAGGAAGGTGGTGATTTAATTAATGTGAGATACCACATAATCATTATGACTAATAACTTCTTTGTTAAGTTATTTGCTACTAGTTTAGAGGGAAAACTAAGTAAATGGAAAAAAAAAAAAAGTTATAGGAGCTATTTATCCATATGGTTTTCCACCTAAGCATTCACATGTTGATTATCTTATAATTTTTAGAGTTGTATATGAGAAAGATAATAGTAGCTATCTTTGCTTTCTCAATTTTACTACTGGAAGGAAGGGATACTTATCTAATAAGATATGTTTTATTATTCTTTATTTTTATAAATGATGTTATGTTATTAGAAAAACATAAAAATAATCTTAATACCTTAAGAAATTTTAGTTACTCTTAAATAAAATTCAATATAAACAAAACAAAAATAATATTAATAGGAGGTGGTTCTTTCTTACAAGTATTTTAACCTTGAATTTCATTGCAATGATCATTGAAATTATTATGTCGAAAAATGTGTAATAGGAAACATGCAAACTCTCTATACCATTCAAAATAAATGTAAACAAATTTAGTTTTGTAATTGGAAATTGAAAAAAATACTCTTCAAAATATTGAAATAAAGTTGAGACTTAGTAAACATTATTTTTTTGGGGGAAAGAGATAGGAGTTAAGGTAGTGACCCATTATTCTATAATATCATTAAAAATAAATAGCATTCTATTTTTAAAAAAATTGATGTAAATTTATAATGCACATATATTTAAAATAAAACATATAGCATATTAGTGCATGAAGCAACCATCGGAATTCAAAATTAGAAAGATGAAGTGATCGAGTTATCCCTAACAAGTATGAGCGTTACAAGTGTAGCTATCTTGCGATACCAATGCAAGTATCATACCGTAAAAATGGAAAGTGTTAGTTGGGAAGGGCAATGGTAGTGGTAGTTCATCTCTCTTTCCTCCCTCCCTTTCATACAGGCAGCGCTTAACTATTCTCAACTCCACGAAACATTGAAATCGCATCAAATCGCCCAGGATTTATCTCACACTCCGTGAAACATTGAAATTGCATCTAATCGTTCAAGATATATCTCACCATTACATGTTCCTTGAGCTTATTAGCGAGCGAGCCAACAAATAGCAAGACTAGCCCAGCCACTTAACCCGTGGCTGGTGAACGGGGAGAGGCCATGCCATTTTATCGCCCATTGTCATTTAATCAGGTTAATGTATAATTTGTGTTAATTAGGTGTTTTAATGAGTAATCGTAAGCAAAATGACATGTTGGAAGGTTATAGTATTAAATATTGGTGTTTAATTTGTAGATATTATCAAGAATATTTTTCTATGGTTAAATCTTATACACATTACATATTTTTAATTAAAAAATTGATTAATGTGGAAGTTTTCAATAAATATATCCCTAACAAGATGGTAGACATTTTCTTTAAGTAGTCGATATTCTCGGATTGTGCGGGTCTAAAAATAGTGGTTAATAATGCTCCGTGGAGGAAAGATAGATGCAACAAGCGCACAGGGGATTTTTCTGCCTTATTGGTCTTTTCGGATGTCCTTTTGTCTTTTCCAATTTGTTCTCAGATCGACGGACTTTGTGAGTTTCAAATATTTCACACCAAACAGGCTACGTGACAGAATTCTCAAAAACACTGCTTGGTGCACAGACTGCTCGGTTTGTTGTGCTTTGTGAATACACACACTTAATGATATGATTTATCAATGCGGATTAACACAATGCTATACTTAGCACATAAAATCATCAATAGGACAAAAACTTGTTAATACACAAATGTTTGATATTAGTAAACTTTGGCAAACTGCGCACGGTTTACAAAATATAATGACAGAGATGAGCTTCGGCTCATATAACTTCTTCAACTCCGCAGTTGTTGTTGGTTCTCCTTCCTCTCTACCTCTCTGATTCTGCTCTCCATCAACTTCTTTTCTTCAGCATCATCGACTAACTAAGAGACTTGGACTTATATAGACTTTGACTAAGACTTCCTACAAAAGCTTAGACCGACTCAACATTACTGTGCATCATAAATACGACTTACTCTTCAACCACTTACCAGAGCTCAAGAAGATAGAAATCAGCTCCATTTATGACTTCCTTCTTCTCAACTGAATTTTGAGTAAACGTGTGACCTTTCATTTACAGACTGTCAGACTGATTGACTAACATTTTAGCTGACTGATAGAATGACTAATAGACAAATCGACAGAGACGTAAAGATCTCACCGACTTGTAATTACAATTTCCAACACTCCCCCTTAATTATAAGTTGGTGGGATTACAAAAGAAAAATTACATCAAAAATTGATTTTACAATTTTACTGTCACTCATGTGTTACTATGCAAACTCTAGACTATTGCGCAGATGCTGAAATGCATCTCTTGCCAGATCCTTTGTGAAAATGCCTATGAATTGTTCTTTTGACCTGTAAAACTCTAAACAAATTTGTTTGATATTCACCAATTCTCTGATGAAATAATACCTTGCGTCAATGTGTTTGGTTTTCTTGTGAAACACATGATTCTTTGATAACATGATGGTTGAATTGTTGTCACAAAAATTGTTGTTGGTTCCTGTTGTTCCTGCAACAAATATTTTAACATTCTTTTCATCCATATTGCTTGACAAGTTGCGCTTGTAGTTGTGATGTACTCTGCTTCTGTTGAATAAAGCGTCACTATGGGTTGCTTCCTTGATGTCCATGATATCTTACATGTTCCAAAATGAAATGTGTACCCAGAGGTACTTTTTATGTCATCTATGTTGCCTCCACATTCACTATCAGTGTATCCAATGAGTCTGAAATATTTTGAAGTGGAGTACTTAATGCAAAAATCTTTTGTTCCATTCACATATCTCAAGATTCTCTTTCCTTCCTTCTAATGTGATTCTTTTGGAGTTTTCATGAACCTTGAGATTAGGCTCACTTCATACATGATATCAATTCTTGTCATTGTGAGATACATAAGACTGCCTACTAGTATTTTAAACAGTGTGGGATCCACTTTGGACCATTTATCTTCCTTACTTAACTTCAATCCTGTTATGACACGTGTTGGTGTTACTTTTGAATTCATAATATTGAATCTTTTCAATATTTCATGTGGATACTTTGACTGTGAGATAAATATACCAGCTTTGGACCGGTGCACTTATATTCCCAAAAAATATCTCATAAGCCCCAAATCAATCATTTCAAATTCATCCTTCATGACTGACTTGAATTCTTCTATGCCAAAATTTCCTGTAAAAATCAAATCATCCACATATAAGAAAACAATTAACATGTTACCATGTTTATTTGCTTTGATGTGCAGTGTTGGCTCACATTCACTTCTTTGAAATCCATTATGTGTGAGATAGGAATCTATGTAACTATACCAAGCTCTGGGAGCTTGCTTTAAACCATACAGTGTTTTCTTCAATATGTACACTTTGTCTTCTTGTCTTAGAACCTCATAACCCTTTGATTGTTCCACATATACTTTTTGTTCTAAGTTTCCATTAAAAAAAATTGATTTCACATCCATCTGATAAACTAGCCATCTGTACTGCGTGACAATTGCTAACACAGTTATAACTGTGTCCATGTGCACAAATGGTGCAAATGTTTCATTGAAATCAATTCCAGGTTGTTGTGTAAATCCTCTTGCAACTAACCTTGCCTTTTAATACTGTACATTTCCATCTGCATCTTTCATGGCTTTATAAATCCACTCGACACTTATAACATCTTTATCTTCAAGTACATCTACCAATTTCCATGTTTGATTGTTATCTATGCATATGATTTCTTGATCTATGGCTTGTGCCCATACATCATCTTTGACTTCTTCTTCAAAGGTTAATGGATCATCTATTTGTGAAAATAGAGAAAAAAATAAAAATGAATTTGTTGCATCTTCATTATAGATGTCGCGCAAACTTCTTGTCTTTCTTGGTAATATACTTGCTAAAGTTGTATATGGAGATGTATAACTACTCGGACTGCTTGTTAGTGTTTGTTGCACTCTAGGTGTAGACTATGCACCTGTTGTTCTTACTAGAGTGTTTTGCGTTGTAATTTGTGTCGCAGTGCCAGGTGTAGAAGGGAATGTGCACTAACATGTGCATGGTATTTGAATCAATTCATCTTATGTGTCATCATGCTCCATTACATCAATAATTTTGACCGTCTTTTCTATGCTTCCATCCCATGCTTCATTCTCCACGAACTAAACATTGCGATTGATTATGATTTTTCTTGTGAGAGGGTCATATAGCTTGTATCCTTTTGTTTCTTCAAAATACCCAACAAATATGCATTTATGTACTTTGTTGTCCCTCTTTCTTCTCATCTCATCTGGAACATGTGCGTATGAGACACAACCAAAAACTTTAAGTGCACCGCATTGTGCTTCAATCCTTTCTAGGCTTCTGAGGAACTCCATTCTTCGCACTCTTTGTCAGACATATGTTCAAGGTGTATATTGCAGTTTCTACTGCCTCAGCCCAATATGCATTTGACAAATGTTTGGTTTCCAACATACTATGCTCCATTTCCATGATGGTTATGTTCTTTGTTTTTGCGACACCTTTTTGTTGTGGTGTATATCGCGCTATAAATTGCTTGTAGATGCCATGAACTTTACAAAACTTCTAAAATTATCTTGACATGTATTCTCCTCCTCGGTCAATTATTAGACACTTGATATAATAACCACTATGTTTCTCAACAAGTGATTTAAACTATTGGAAACAACCCAATGCATCAGATTTATGCTTTAAGAAATAAATCCATGTATTTCTTGAGAAATCATCAATGAATGTCAGAAAATAAGTACTGTCTCCTATAGATGGAGTTTGCATTGGTCCAAAAAATTCTAAGTGTACTATTTCCACTGGAGCGTTTTCTCTATAAGACTTGCCAACTATAAATGATTCTTTGTGTTACTTTCCAAATATGCATCCTTCACATATCCTTTCTATTTTTTCAATCAATGGAAAACCTTTTACCATATCCTTTGTGTGTAGCAGCTTCATACCTCCAAAGTTTAAATGTCCAAATATGAAATGACATAGCCAGGAATCATCTTGTATTTCAAATTGGAATGCTTCCTTTATCTCTGTGCCATTTTCTCCTTTCTTTATAATGCACGTACTATTTTCTTCATTGGTACTACATTCACTTTCTGTTGTAATCGTAGTGTCTAACTGCGCATATTTTTATTTACCAACACCTAGCATTGTATTCTTCTTCTTGGTTGTCTTCAATGTCAATGGGAACATTCTCTTACTTTTCATCTAGATTTTTTTAATAAGTAGATTGCTTGGGAATTTGTCTATAATCACACAGTGATTATCTTCCATGTAGATTATGTAGCATTTCTGTAACAGTTGTCCTGTGCTCATCAGATTATGATTCAGACTAGAAACATAATATACATAATGTATAACTTCCTCATCTCCTTGCTTAGTTAAAATGTTTATACTGCATTTGCCTAAGATAGTTACTTGGATATTTGTTCCAAGTGTAACCTTGTTTTGGACTGACTCATCCAAAGTAGAAAATAGTTTTGTGCTTCTTGGCATGTGGTTACTACAGCCTGAATCTAAGTACCATATGTCACATGGACTTGCTTGAGAAATATTGCATTCAACTTGTGATACTATAGGAATTTATGTTACGCGCTCCATAAACATAGGGCAATTTTGGTTATTTGTGTTGTATGATTGATCTTGGCCTTGCTTGTTCTGATTATATTGTCTCTTCCTGCACTCATATGCATAATGTCCATATTTTTTAAAATAATGGCACTGAATTTTTGACTTGTTAGTTCTATGACCACTTGGATGACTTGTACTTGGGCTTTGACCTCTTCCACCAGTATTTCCAAGACTTCTACTGCGTCCATTTATGGTAGAAATTCTTCCTCTTCCTCTAGAGTTAACTCTCTCTCTTCCTCTTCCACGTCTTATAGATGACTATGCGAAAAATGCATTATCTCTCTGACATACTTGACCTAATCAATATGTGTTCATGATTGATGAGGGAAGCTTGCATTCCATCTAGACTAAAGTGACTCAAGTCTTTTCTTTCTTCTAGAGTCACAACAAGGGTATCAAATTTAGGAGGAAGACTTCTAAGTACCTTCTCAAAAAAAAAATTGTCTTCTATGGTTTCACCATGATACTTAATCTGATTTATCAGACCAATGACATGGGTATAAAAGAAATCTATTGAATCTGAATCTTTCATTGACAGAGTTTCAAAATCTCTTCTAAGAATCTATAGTCTTGAAGTCTTCACTTTATCCATACCTTGATAAGAGGTTTGTAATATGTCTCATGCTTCATTGGCTTTCTTTGCTGATGGAACTCTTGGAAGTATGCTCTCATGCATGGATTGATGTATGTAAAACAATGGTTTTCCATCCTTCTTTCTTTGATCTTTCAAGACATCTCTCTTAGCTTGTGTGAGGGAATTGTATGATTTCTGATCTATTGGTTCAACATAACCATTTTTAAATATATACCATACGTCTTGAACTAGGAACAATGCCTTCATGGTCAAGGATCACATCTCATAATTATTTCCTGTAAAAGTGGGAGGTTGCAGATTTGAGGTAGAAGCCATATTTTACCTTCCAACATAGTTTATGCTCTTGAAATTGTTCTGATAGAACATTCTCTAGTACCATATCTTGGATCGATGGTGCATGCAATATACTCTTTGCAACACAATTTCAAATATTGCGCACCAAACAAGCTACATGGTAGAGTTCTCAAAAACACTACGCAGTGCCCAAACTACTCAGTTTGTTGTGCGTTGTGAATACACACACTTAATGAAATGATTTATGAATGTCGAATAACGCAGTGATATTCTTATAACATAAACTCATAAATAATCCAGAAACTTGTCAATACACAAATGATTGATATTAATAAACTTCGAAGAATTGCACGCAGTTTACAAAATATAATGACAGAGATGAGCTTCAGCTCAAATGCCTTATTCAAATCCTCAGTTGTTGTTGGTTCTCCTTCCTCTCTACCTCTCTTCTTCTTCTCTGCATCAATTGATTCTCTTCTACATCAAAAACTAACTAATATACTCAGACTTATATAGACTCTGACCAAGACTTCCTACAAATATTATACCGACTCAACATTACTGCACGTCATAAATACAACTGACTCTTCAACCACTTACCAGAGCTCGAGAAAATAGAAATTAGATCCATTTATGATTCCTTCTTGCTAACTTTTCACTCACAAATTGTCAAAATGACTGATTGACATTTCATTTGACTGACAGAATGACTGACAAACAAATTGGTGGAGACTAAAGATCTCACCGACTTGTAATTACAATTTCCAACACTCCCGCTTAATTATAAGTTGGTGGGATTACAAAAGAAAAATTTCATCAAAAATTCAGTTTACAATTTTACTGTCACTCATCTGTTACTACGAAGACTCCTAGACTACTACACAGAAGCTAAAATGCATCTCTTTCCAGAGCCTTTGTGAAAATGTCTGTGACTTGTTCTTTTAACCTGCAAAAATCTAAACAAATCTCTTTGTTATTCACCAATTCTCTCATGAAATGATACCTTGTATCAATGTTCTTTGTTTTCTTATAAAACACATTACTCTTTGATAACATGATGGTTGAGTTTTTGTCACAAAAAACTATTGTTGGTTCTTGTTGTTCCTGCAACAAATCTTTTAACATTCTTCTCATCCATACTGCTTGACAAGTTGCACTTGTAGCTTCGACGTACTCTACTTCTGCTGAAGAAAGTGTCACTATGGGTTGCTTCCTTGATGCCCATGATATCGTACCTATTCCAAAATTAAATTTGTATAGAGAGGTACTTTTTATGTCATCTATGTTTCCTCCACAATCACTGTCAGTGTATCCAATGAGTCTGAAATATTTTGAAGTGGAGTACTTAATGTCAAAATATTTTGTTCCATTCACATATCTCAAGATTCTCTTTCCTTCCTTCCAGTGTGATTCTTTTGGATTTTCCATGAACCTTCAGATTAGACTAACTCCATACATGATATCAAGTCTTTTCACTGTGATATACATAAGACTTCCTACTAGTCTTTTAAATAGTGTGGGACCCACTTTGGACCCTTTATGTTCCTTTCTTAACTTGAATCTTGTTATGATAGGTGTTGGTGTTTCTTTTGAATTCATCATATTGAATCTTTTCAATATTTCATGTTCATTCTTATATTGTGAGATAAATATACCATTTTTGGACTGGTGCACCTCTATTCCCCAAAAATATCTCATAAGCCCCAATTGAGTCATTTCAAATTCATCCTTCATGACTGACTTGAATTATTCTATCCAAAAATTTCCTATAAAAATAAAATCATCCACATATAAGAAAACAATTAACATGTTACATTGTTGATTTTCTTTGATGTATAGTGTTGGCTAACTTTCACTTCTCTAAAATCCATTCTATGTGAGATAGGAATCTATGCGATTATACCAAGCTATAGGACCTTGGTTTAATCCATACAGTGTTTTATTCAATATGTACACTTTGTCTTCTTGTGTTGGAATCTCATAACCTTGTGGTTGTTCGACATATATTTCTTCTTCTAAGTTTCCATTCAAAAATGTTGATTTCACATCCATTTGATATACTGGCCATTTGTATTGCACGACAATTTCTAACACAGTTCTAACTATGCCCATGCATGCAACTAGTGCAAATTTTTCACTGAAGTCAATTCCAGGTTGTTGTGTAAAGCCTCTTGCAACTAACATTTCCTTGTACTTCTGTACATTTCCATCTGCATCTTGCTTGTTTTTATAGATCCACTTGACACTTATAACATTCTTATCTTCAAGTACATCTACCAATTTCCATGTTTGATTGTTCTCTATGCATATGATTTCTTCATTCATGGCTTGTGACCATACATCATCTTTGACTGCTTCTTCAAAGGTTAATGGATCATCTATTTGTGAAAACAGAGAAAAAACTGAAAATGAATTTGCTACTTCTTCATTATAGATTTCATGCAAACTTCTTGTCTTTCTTGGTAATAGACTTTCTAAAGTTCGATTTGGAGATGTAGAACTACTCAGACTGCTTGCTCGTGTTTGTTGCGCTCTAGGTGTAGATTGTGCAACTTCTTTTCTTATCGGAGTGTTCAACGTTGTAATTTGTGTCGCAGTGCCATTTGTAGAAGGGACTGCGCACTGACATGTGCATGGTGTTGAATCACTGTATCTTATGTGTCATCATGCTCCATTGCGTCAATAATTTTGACTGTCTTTGTTATGCTTCCATTGCATGCTTCATTCTCCATGAACTAAACATCACGGTTGATTATAACTTTTCTTGTGATAGGGTCATATAGCTTGTATCCTTTTGTTTCTTCAGAATACCCAACAAATATGCACTTATGTTCCTTTTTGTCCAACTTTCTTCTCAGCTCATCTGGAACATGTGTGTATGCGAAACAATCAAAAAAATTTAAGTGTGCCACATTGTGCTTCAATCCTGTCAATAATTCTTAAGGAACTCTACTCTTCACACTTTTTCTCGAACATTTGTTCAATATGTATACTACAATTGCTACTCCCTCAAGCCCAATACTCATTTGAAAAATGTTTGGCTACCAACATACTGTGCGTCATTTCCATGATAGTTATGTTCTTTCTTTCCACGACATTGTTTTGATGTGGTGTATATCGTGTGGTAAATTGATTGTAGATGTGATGACCTTTACAAAAGTTATTAAATTATCTTGTCATTTATTCTCCTCCTTTGTCAGTTCTTAGACACTTGATGTAATAACCACTCTGTTTCTCAACAAGTGATTTAAACTGTTGGAAACAACCCAATGTGTTAGATTTATGATTTAGGAAATAAATCCATGACTTTATTGAGAAATCATCAATGCATGTTAAAAAAATAAGTACTTCCTCCTATAGATGGAGTTTGCATTGGTCCACAAATTTCTGAGTGTACTATTTCCAGTGGTGCTTTTTCTATGTAAGACTTGCCAACTCGAAATGATTCTCTGTGTTGCTTTCAAATATATATCCTTCACATATACTTTCTGGTTTTTCAATGAATGGAAAAACTTTTACCATATCCTTTGAGTCTAGCAGTTTCATACCTCCAAAGTTTAAAAGTCCAAATCTGAAATTCCATAGCCAAGAATCATCATGTATTTCAGATTGGAATGATGCCTTTATCTCTGCGTTATTTTCTCCTTTCCTGATACTGTGCACACTTTCTTTTGTAAATGTAGTGTTTGACTGTGCATCTTTTTCTTTACCAAAAAATAGCGTTGTATTCTTCTTCTTGGATGGCTTCAATGTCAATGGGAACATTTTGTTACTTGTCAACTGGATTTTTGCAATAAGTAGATTGCTTGGGAATTTGTCCATAATCATATGGTGATTATCTTCCATGTAGATTATGTATCCTTTTTGTAATAGTTGTCCTGTACTCATGAGATTATTCTTCAGACCAGAAACATAATATACATCATGTATAACTTTTTGTTATCCTTTCTTGGTTAAAATGTTTATACTACATTTTTCTAAGATAGTGACTCAAATATATGTTCCAAGTGTAACCTTGGTTTGGACTGACTCATCCAAACTAGAAAACAGTTCTATGTTTCATGGCATGTGGTTACTGCAGCCTGAATCTAAGTATGATATGTCACATGGACTTTCTTGAGCAATATTGCATTCAACTAGTGATATTATAGGCATTCATGTTGCGCGCACCATAAACATAGGGCGAGTTTGGTTATTTGTGTTGTATGATTGATCTTGACCTTGTTTGTTATGATTATATTGTCTCTTCCTGCACTCATATGCATAATGTCCATATTTTTTACAGTAATGGTACTGAATTTTTGAATTGTCAGTTCCTTGACCACTTGGCTCACTGGTACTTGGGTTTTGACCACTTCCACCAGTATTTCGAGGACTGCTACTACATCCACTTCTGACAGAACTTCTTCCTCTGCCTCTACAATTAACACTCACTCTTCCTCTTCCACAGATTATAGATGACTCTGCGGAAAATGCATTCTCTAATGACATACTTGACCTATTCAATATGTGTTCATGATTGATGAGGGAAGCTTGTAGTTCATCTAGACTGAACTAACTCAAGTCTTTGCTTTCTTCTAGAGTCACAACAAAGGTATAAAATTTATGAGGAAGACTCCTAAGTACCTTCTCAACAGCTTTTATGTCTTCTATGGTTTCACCATGAGACTTAATCTGATTTATCAAACCAATGACATGGGTATAAAAGAAATCTATTGAATCTGAATCTTTCATTGATAGAACTTCAAAATCTCTTCTAAGAATCTGTAGTCTTGAAGTATTTACTTTTTCCATACCTTGATAAGAGGTTTGTAATATGTCTCATGCTTCCTTGGCTTGCTTTGTTAATGCAAATCTTGGAAGTATGCTCTCATGCATGGCTTGATCTATGTAAAATAACGCATTTCCATCCTTCTTTCTTTGATCTTTCAAGACATGTTTCTCATCTTGTGTGAGGGCATTGTATGTATCATGATCTACTAATTCAACATAACCATTTTCAACTATCTCCCATACGTCTTGACGTAGGAACAACGCCTTCATGTTCAAGGACCACATCTCATAATTATTTCCTGTAAAAGTGGGAGGTTGCAGATATGAGGTAGAAGCCATATTTTACCTTCCAATAGTTTTTGCTTTTGAACTTGTTCTGAACTCTGATACCACAGTGTACTCTGTGGAACGCACATACACACTATCACACAGAAGAACGCACATACACACTATCACACAGAATGACTGACGGACAGACAAATCAATGGAGATGTAAAAATCTCACGGACTTGTAATTACAATTTCCAACATTTGAAAGATATTTTTTCGATTTGATATAGAACTAAATAATAAAAAAATCATGGCAAAATCATAGTGAAAAAATGCAATATATGGAATATGATTTGCAATCAAATTTATGAGTTTGAAATCAAAATAAAAAAATTTAGATATATCAATAAAAAAAAATGGTATATAGTTAGTACAAGAAGCAATTAGTTTTGGTATTGCTGAAGGCATTGCACGAAGTAATATGGTATCAACCCGTTCATGGGTACGTATTGAAAGAAGATTTGACACCTTGTAATTCGGATCAAAATCTATGCATCAAGTAGACCTGCGATTTACTCAGAATTCCCCACCTGTATCCGAACCAGAACCGTCATATCTGGGATGAACTAGGCTTTTGGGGTTGTTAAAGGCGGATGAGGATGTCAATTAGGGTTTCCTGGTTGATCGAGCAAACTTAGAGTAAGTACCTCACAGCTGAACGCAGTCTTCTCCGCGGAACCCTGAATGCTAGACAATTGAAATACACTTCACTATTGCGAAGCTTCAGCTAGCCCGCTGTGAAGAAT
>ML786545.1:110506-122715 GCA_009831015.1 Picea engelmannii | reverse complement strand
GGTATAAATAAATATCATTATACATTCATTTGATACAAAATTTGAATTTCAGAGTAAATGAGAAGTAAATAAGGTTAGATTTCAAGGGAGGATGAAGTTTTTTGGTGATCTGTTCTAAGGTATGTTATTTTCAGGTCATCTTAATATTTTTTCTATAACTTTGTTTCTAGAATGATTCAGATGGTGAAATTGCTATGGTATTGAGAAGACATATCAAGGTACCTGTGGTAAAAATTTCATCTCTTTATTTTCTATAATTATGGATATACACTCTATGGAAGATAGGGTTTGTGACCAGTCTTGAAGCTAGTCAATAAACAGGTGTTCCAGGTAAAACATTCATAACTTCTTCATCGAGAATCCAAATGATGTGGTACAAATTTCATTAAAAATAGTACGGACCTTAGTTTCTTGTGTGTGAGTTTTAGAATCTGAGGTTAAATATTGAGCACAGGAATTCTGTACAAGTTCGGTCTTCTGAATAAACCAGAATTGAACAAGGTCTACCATTCTCTCTATAACTTCTTTTTAGGGAGGATTCAAGGAGTGAAACTTAGAGGAGTTTCGGAGAATAAATTGAGTAATATTATCTATAGGATTAGAGTACTCCAATAATTGAAGAATTGCAGAAATTGAAGAATTCTCAAGAAGCATTATCAGGTTCTATGTGATGATTGGTTGATGGTGATGATTTAATGTAAAGTTTTATTATCTCCCATATATTATTGGGTGGAAGGAAGGGACAAGGATGGAGAGTTCAAATATCTCTTGATATTGGAGGATTGTATATTCCTCTTGGAGTTTTATCCCTCCCTTTACATTTGGAAGCTGTAGCTATCTTTGGAAGTCATTACTTCCCTTGAACCATAACTATTGATTATTTCTCATATATTTTGCATAGTGTATTGTGGTGTATTAGGTAACTCTTATACTATTGTTCATTTCTCATTGGATATAATTGAATGGTTTAAGTATAAGTTGATTTTTTTTTTAAATTGTACTTGATACTGATTCACCCCCCTCTCAGTATCAACAATTGGTATCATAGAGGGTTACCTTCAATACATTTTAACCACTGGAAGGAAGATCCTAAGAAGAAATGGAAGACAAAATTCCAAATGGGATTCCACCATTTGATGGAAGCAATTTTGAATACTGGAGTAATGGAATGGAAACTTACTTGAAATCTCTTGGAGTAGATGTTTGGTTCTCAGTTGCTTTAGGATACAATGCTTTGAAGAAACCACTGTAGCTCAGAAGGAAGCAAAAAGGAACAACAAATTGGCAATAGATGCCATCCTGGATGGATTGACAGATTCAGTGAAATCCAAGGTGGGATCATGTGCACCATCAAAAGAGATTTGGGACAAGATACAAGACCTTTATATAAGGGAAGAATCAAAAGAAGAAGAAGAAGAAGAAGTTGAAGCAAATTACAACATCTCATATTTCAAAGAAGAAAATAGAGGTCAGTTCTTTTTCTTTAATTGTTAAGGAGTAGGTCATGTTGAATTTGAATGTCATCATCCAAGGATTGAAAGAAATGACACTGAAGAAGAAAATTCCAATGAAGAAGAAGAAAATTCCAATGAAGAAAAAAATATTCAACAAGAAGATGAGAATCTTAAAAAAATGAAGCATGTTGAGATTGAAAATAGAAAGCTCAAAGACACACAAAGAAAACTAAGAAGTGAATTGGATGGTTGTGAAAAGACAGTTGTAAGATTAAAGAAACAAATAGAAGATTTTGAGAAACTAAGAGAAGAAACCATTTCCTTGAAAACTCTACTCGAAGAAGAAAGAAGAATAGAAGAATTAAGGAATGTCCAAATGATGAAGAAAGAAGAAGATTGTGAGAAACTTGAATAAGAAGTTGTCTCATTGAGGAAGAGCTTAAGAAATTCTCAAGTGCCAAAAGACTTAACAAATCTTGGATGCATGGGTGAAAATTCATACAAAGAAGATGAAAATACCAACAAGAAGGTTGAAGAAAGAGCTACACAAATAGTTGATGAGAAGTCGACCAAGATACCAGAAAGAAGGAATGATTACAAAAGATCTGAATATCCAAGAAGACCTCTTACCTTCAGGAATCGAAGAATCTTCAATCAGTATGAAAGAAACTATAGAAAAATAGATCATGAACCTAGATGGACTACATCACAAAGAAGCCCACTTACTCCAAGGTATAAAAATTTATTTCTTGGTCATTGTTATACTTGAAAAAATTTTGGACATAAGGCAATTAATTGCAGAATCAATGAAAGGAACACATACACAAGAAACATGAATGGTGTAAATAGAAGATATGGAAATAATCGTGGATTTGTCAACAGAAGTTATAATTCATTTTCCCCATTGATGGAAAAAAATATTGCATGCTACAAATGTAATTATCTTGGTCACAAAGCACGAGATTGCAAATATATGAATGAAGATGTCCCTATGCCAACCACGGTATGGAGAAGGAAAGAGATTTCAAACAATGAATATTGTCGAATAACATTGACCACTAAAGAATGTAAAGAAGAATTAGAATGGTACATAGACAGTGGATGTTCTTCACACATTATCGGGGATCAAGACAAATTCATTAGCTGGAAGAGAAAGGGTGGCAATGTTGCATTTGGAGATGACTCATCTGCCAAAATACTTGGAGAAGGTGTAGTAGAGCTTGGAAGCAAAAATGTAAAAGAAAATAATGTCCTATTGGTTGAAGAATTGAAACATAATATACTCGGTGTTAGTAAAATGTGTGATCAAGGATACACTCTTACGTTTGACTCCCGAAAATGTAAAATCAGAGAAAATAACTCAGGAATATTGGCTGCAAATGAAACAAGAATACTAAGTAACATATATGTCCTAAAACCACGAAAAATCTCCAAGGAATAAAGAGACCACAAAAATTAAGTGTTATTAAGTGCTATATGTTCAGGGGGAGCAACCCCAAAGAAGAGAGTTACCTTTTTCCATTAAAGTCAGGGGGAGCAGCCCCACCCTTTTCCATTGATGTCAAAGGGGGAGAGAAATTGGGATCATGATGACAGTGGGAGCATGAGTGTTGCCATCAATGAAAAAGGGGGATATTGTTGGAAGATTGGTTGTTGTCATTGATGTCAACCCTAGTCATGGGATTTTGACCGCAAGATTGATGAAGGTATTTGTACATGAAGGAAAATGCACATGCAGATACAAAACCCATGGATGGATAGTATACATCATGTTGTTTCTGGTGGTATGTGGCACATCACGTGGATCCTCATGGTTGAGGAGAAATGAATTTTTGAAGATGAAAAAGTGAATTGAATAAGGAAGTACATGTAGGCCCTGAAGTTAATTAAAGAAAAGAATTACAAAATAAGAAAGTGTCAGGTCAGCCCTAATGTTAAAAGGAAGTGACATAAATGGTATATAAAAATATCATTATACATTCATTTGATACAAAAGTTGAATTTCAGAGGAAATGAGAAGTAAAGAAGGCCAGATTTCAAGGGAGGATGAAGTCTTTTGGTGATGTGTTCTAAGGTATGTTATTTTCAGGTCATATTACCATGTTTGCTATAAAAAAAAAATCTAGAATGATTCATATGGTGAAGTTTTTATGGTATTGAGAAGACATATCAAGGTACATGTGGTAAAAATTTCATCTCTTGATTCTCTATAATTATGGAGATACACTCTGTGGAAGATAGGGTTTGTGACCAGTCCTGAAGCTATTCAATAAACAGGTGTTCCGGGTAAAACAGTCATAAATTTTTCATCAAGAATCCAAATGACGTGGGACAAATTTCATTGGCAAGAGTACAAATGGTAGTTTTTGTTTTGTGAGTTTTAGAATCTGAGGTTAAATATTGAGCGCGGGGAATTCTGTAGAAGTTTGGTCTCCTGAATAAACTAGAATTGAACAAGGTCTACCATTCTCTCTATAACTTATTGTTGGGGAGGATTCAGGGAGTGAAACTTGGAGGAGTTTCAGAGAAAACATTGAGTAATATTATCTATAAAGTAATCCAATAATTGAAGAAGTTTGAGGAAGCATTATCAGGTTCTATGTGATGATTGGTTGATGGTGATGATTTAATGTAAAGTTTTATTATCTCTCATATATTATTGGGTGGAAGGAAGGGGAAAGGATGGAGATTTCAACTCTCTCTTGATATTGGAGGATTGTATCTTCCTCTTGGATTTTTATCCCTCCCTTTACATTTGGAAGTTGTAGCTACCTTTGGAATTCATTACTTCCCTTGAACACTAACTATTGATTATTTCTCATATATTGCGCATGGTCTATTGTGGTGTATTAGTGTAACTCTTATACTATTGTTCATTTCTCATTGGATATGATTGAATGGTTTAATTATAAGTTGAAAAATGTTTTAAATTATACTTGATATTGATTCACCCCCCTCTCAATATCAACAAATACATTGTCCTTGGTGATACCCTTTACCTCCGCGGTATTGATTCCATATTTTGACGATGTCTCGCCTATGATGAATCTAAGAAAGCTTTGAATGATTGTCACTCTGGAGCATGTAGCGGTCATATGTCTCAGTATGCCACTACCCAAAAGATCTAACGAGCTGGTTATTTTTTGCCTTCATTGTTTAAGGATTTCATTACTGTCGTCCAAAAATGCCACACTTTTCAAACCTATAACAATAAGATATGATGTCACCCTACTCCTCTTCACCCTGTAGTTTCCATTCGTCCATTCTCTAAATGGGGCATCGAATTCATGACATGTAACCCTCACTCGGTCGAGGGGCATGGATACATTATTGTAGCTACGGATTATTTCACTAAATGGTTCGAGGCGATGCCTAAATTTGATAATACTGGGAGAACTGCAACATTGTTCATAGTCAATCATATCATTACTAAATTTGGTGTCTCTCAAGCCATCGTTATTGATCATGGTAGTCATTTCAAAATTTCATGATGTCTGAACTTACTGAAAAGTTGGGTCTTCGACATGAAAACTAAACCCCTTATTATCCGCAGGCCAATGTCGAGGTTGAAGAAATTAACAAAGTTCTCACTACAATGCTTCGATAGATGGTAGGAATTCATAAGTCAAATTGGCACACGATGTTGTTCTCAGTATTGTGGGCCTATCGGACATCTGTTAAGTCTGTCATGGGATTCACACCTTTCTAGTTAGTATATGGTATCGAAGCAATTTTTTCGATTGAATGTGAAATACCATCTTTAAAACTATTCATCGAGCTTCTCCCTAACACCTCTATTGAAGAGGAACATCTGTTGTATTTGATGCAATTAGAAAAAACCCGTCATGATGTCGCCTTAGTTATTGAAACTTAGAAAATGTGTGTTGAAGCTCAATATGACAAGCATGTCAAACCATGTGTTTTTTCTGAAGGTGATCTAGTTCTTCTTTACGAGCAAGATCATGATTTTCTAGGGGCCGGTAAATTTGAGCCCATGTGGTGGGATCCTTATATTGTCAGATGAGTGTTGGAGAAAGGGGCTTATGAGCTAGTAGTTTATGATGGAATCCCTTTGAGTGAGTCTAGAAATGGGATTTACTTGAAGAAGTAATATGCTTAAATCATTTTTGCATGAGTGTTGTATATTTTTAGTGTATCATACTCCTGTGTGTTTTTTTGTTGTTTGGTTTTTCCCTTCACCTACTTGCCTTGCATTTTTCTTGGTTTCCATATGTTGGTGTCTTCACTACCCTATATTAGCTTCGTTGATGGCACTATTTGTAGTACTCAAAACTTAGCCTCTGCTTTTTGGGCAATCTATGCACCTACGAATGAATTAATCAGTCTACATGGTGTTTTCCTTGGTCGTTCAATTAACAATATCATGGAATACAATGCAGTCATCAAATTATTGACCAATGTTGTTTCACTTGGAATCCATCATGTTATTGTACGAGTTGATTCAAAGTTATTAGTTCTACAGTTGAGTAATGTTTATTCCATCTGGAGTCCTACTTTGTTAAGGGTATATTTACAGATTTGCCTCTTGGAACATCATTTTGATTACATTGAATATCAACACATTCCTAGATGTCTAAATACATTAACATATGCATTGGCTAATTATGTGTTAGACAGACATTTGAGACATTTATAAAATCCAATCACACTTTGTACATACAACAAGTAATCTGATATGAGCCTTATATTAATAACGATAAAAGTTTACAAGAAGTGTTTTTATCCGGAGACCAAAATATCAAAATGTGAATCACATAGCTTCATATACATGAGAGAATCAAGGATGCTACTCGATATAAAATGCGACTTCCCATGCCACTCTATGGAGAAGTCGACCAATGGATGCGGATACCCCCACTATGTCATGTTGGTAATTCCTAGGAATATCATCTATTGTGGCATCAAGGACATTCATGGTGAGTCCCTCTAGGTTTTGTTCTATGGTCTCTAAATCGATATCAGCTACTCATGTTATGACACATTTCTCCCCTCGCCTCTAGATAGGGGATGAACCTAGAGGACGATAAGGTGCCACATCTGCATTATCAAAGAGCACTCGATTAGTCATTGGATAAAAAACAAAAAAAATGTTTTATCACTTTAAAAATAACAAAAACATTATATAAAAAAAAAATTGTCTTACCTATGTCCCCCCATTGGGAACCTTCAGGAAGAGATAGGTTTGGATCTCCATGGAAATCTAGCCTGGCATACGCATAATCTTCAACCATGAGAATTTGAGTCCTCAGCCACTAGAAGAAGACATCGTCATATCTGACGATGTGACCACCTCCAGGTCGAACCATGAGATGTACCCACCTCTTCATCCTTGGATCATGTGGAGTGGGTATACCCCACTCCATCTATAAGCATAGGACATGGACCCTCTCCAGGAAGAATGATACAAAAATAGACCCATATCCAAATTTTTTTAACCCACCACTTCTGCACTTGGTGAGTTGTTTCTTCATGCTTTTTAGGACCCCTTCTTACCAGTTGAAGACTCAGGGCTCCATACACTCCAATGCATACTGAAAATGGCTCTGTAGAGCCATGTGGGGAGATGCACTCCCTACCATGTGAGTAGTAGTATAGAGGATAGTTCTCAAAGGAAAATCTCGGACATCCCTGATAGCTACTTTGCCTCTATGTTTATGAGTACCCGGTATGCAATGTTGGCAGATGTAGTGGTCCATGGGCTCACCGCCGCCCCTGCTACCTATAAGTGTCACCTGTGAACCACGATGAGATAATCCTATCAGGAAATAGATATTCGAGCGATATCTATGGTCAGTGTGTGGGCACCCACATGAAATGTCTGCTCATTCACATTCCACACATGAACTAAGTACTCCATTAGTCTCAACTAGGCTCTCATACCCTAAATCTTGAAAATCTTTAGTAACCCACACTACCGAAGGGCCATAGTTGTTCCCAGGTCATTCTCGGCAAAGCAATATTCTTCTTTGTTCTATTTTTCATGCCACTCCAACATATTAAACAAGGAAAGCCTACCAAGGAACCATAAGATGAGATTAGAAACATAAATTTTCTTCCTGGGGGTTTTCCCTTATTGGGTTCATCTTTTAAAATTTTGGGTTGTGGTCGTCGTAGACCTGTGTGTTCGCACAGTGCAATGTCATCGTACCCTACCTATAGGGTCACCTGCGATGATCCTAGATCGTTGCAGTTCCTGATATAGGGCACCTGTGATGACCACAACGGGCGGATAACCCCCAAAAACTCAACCCAAAACATGAATTTAACCAATGAAAATCAATTTTAAAACCATGAAAAGATGAGGGAGGAGGAGATTACCTCTTCTGCAGAGACAATTCGTAAAATTATCCGTCATGCACTCCGCAATCAATAGTTGAAAATCGAGGTGAAAACGGGCTTTGGAGCAATGTTTGGGTGAAGTTACAAATGAAATAGTGAAATGTGGTTTTTTACCTATTTTATTGACTTTTATGACTTTTCATTTGTATATTATATTATTTTTATGCTTTACCCAAGCTATAAAGTCCTAAAAACTTTACAAGTGGTTGATTTTTGCAGATTGAAAAAGTCTAGAGGTGAAACGTTTGAACAAGGGTCCACTTTTTGGTTTATTTTTATATATTTGTCACATGTACAGATCCTTTTTGTATTTTATAGGAAAAACTCTGAGCATTGTCTTAGTTCTTTCTCATGCTCGTGAAACCATGACAATGTAATCGAGTAATATTTTGTCCTTTTTTCGAACTCGTGATGGTGACATGAAAAATGAAACCTATGAAGTATCCTTTAAGCTCTTTTAAATATCCCTAAACATCAACAAGCATATGTTATCCTCCTCAATCTTGCATAAAAATAATGAGGTACTCGCCAGAAATGGTGGGGGAAAATTGGGAAGAAATGTGTCTTTGTATTGTGTTAGTGGTAGTAATCTTCACTCTTGAACATTACACCCCCCTTCATCATTGTATCTGGGTTGGGAAATCCATTTGTCTCTCGTTTGATCATACACAAGTTCATATGTTGGGTCCTCCTTGAGTCAATGTTTCCAATACCATTGTCATGTCATTCATATTTTCCAGAGAATTCTAACCTAACAAGCCTTCTATCAAGTCGACCATCTGCAGTTATAAATTTTCTACCATGTCAGCCTTCCCTATGTCAGTTCCAAATCACTTCATACTCTGATATACCTCAAATATGTTATGTATTTTGTGTCATTGATGGGGGATACATCAAGTTCCTCCTGTGATGAGTCTTTTCGTGTCGACTTCAACACATTATCCGGGAACAATATTTATAAATCATTCAGTACCTTAGAGTATTCATGCCTCAATGGCAGGTTTCTTTCCTTAAACAATGGTTTCACATCATTGACCCCTGATTGGAAGATTCCATCGAGTGTTCGACTTCAACTCATTTATTCACATTCGTTGGATTGTACTAGGGTACCTTTGGAGTCATTGACATCAATGGTGATTTCCCTCGCACTTGTTAATGGTTTTCATTAATGATCAGTAATCAAGTGGTTGTTACCATGTTCGAATTTGACACCTGTAATCACATGTCTAGATTCATACTTAGAGACGATGGAATGAAGACCCTGTATCTTGTCACTTTTCTCTAGGTTGTGACGGAGTATTCATGATTTGTATTGACACATAGATCCACTTTGTATGTCTCATGGCTATGTTCGAATTTCAATTCTTTTAGAGCATAAATCCATAGTATATTCATGGTGGCAATGTTGAATCATGATGACATGGATCCACGGTGTATGTTTAGTGGCCATGACTCACTTGACACTTATGATTAGAGTCACTTGTAGTTTGAGCATGGGAATTCATATCTCATAAATGGTATGATATTATGCATATGTTGGTTTGTTTGTAGGTTCCTGATCGATGTGCTCCTTGTTTTCGACACACACATTCTACAAAGTATTTCAGATGTCACGAGTTCCAGCTTCATACTTTGGGGGGAATTTTTTTACACATTATTTTGGTCACTTCAGTGATCACCTAAAAATATCTGTTCATGTTCCCTAAAAATATTAAAAGAGACTTTCTCCAGGGAAAAATTGATTTGATTTCCTTTGCCAAAAACCATATGAAGGAAGGGTGTCTCACCCTGCTATATGCATGGGGTGTGACGATGCCTGATCGTTTCACTCTGCACTATACTTGGGCTAAAACATCATCGCATGTTGTCAGTGCATAGGGTACTACGATGCTTAAATTTTGGGAAAATTCAAATTTCATGAATGTTCTAAAAGGGGATCTTCTAGAAGATGAGGTGGCCTCCGATCGGTTTGGATCTTACTCTCTTCTCTGATTTGGTGGGATCATCTGAGTCTCCTCATCCATCTCTCTTTCACACTATATAAAGAGGGATGTCTCATAGAGAATGCTAAGGTTTAATAGGCTAAGAATTGTATAGAGAGTTCTACTTCAGATTATGCTTGAGAGATTTGCTTTAGTTCTTTAAGTTAGATTGTGAATCTTCTTCATTCAAGGGATTTGGAGAAAAGGTGTGTGTGTTGAAGCAAAGAGTCATTGAAAGGGGACCTTGCGACATCAAGGAATGGGTTGTATTCTCTACTTTCTATTCATTTAATATAGAAATGTATTTCTTCCCTATATAAGCATCTTGTCTTTTATTGTATAATTCTTTGATCATATACATAGACTTCATTATAACATATATATGTCTTTTTGTTTCTCCTTTGTTTATTTTTTATTCTTAAACATGCTTACTATTCTACAAAATCAAGGACACTAGCGAGGACAAGCATCATTTAAACGATATGTTTCATGTAACTCATTAAACTAGGTTATATGGTGATGAATTTTAAGGTGAACTGTGCATTATGTTCTGTTTTGTTCTAGTTTCGAGTGGGATCTAGGGAGATATGTTCATGCCCACACTTACCTATTAATCCGATAAAAAAAGGGAGGGATAAAGAGATGTATGGAGAGGGAGGAAGGTGGAGAGATAGGGGAAGAGAGGAGGAGGTAATAGAGAGAAAGGAATGGAGGTAGGGATAGAGGACTTGAGGGGAAGAGAGAGATAAAGAGAGGGAAGGGAGGCATACAGAGAAGGATATAGGTAGAGAGTGAGAGGGAGAGATAATGAGGGGCCTAGAGAGGGAGATATATATTTGTGGAGAGAGAGAGAGAATAGGAAGAGTGGGGTAGAGAGAGAGAGAGAGAGAGAGAGCGCTAGACGGTGAGAGAGAGAGGTGGGGAGAGACAAAGAGGGGGGGGAGAGAGATTGAGAGAGAGAGAGAGATAAATATGGCTATAGAAGGAGAAAGGGAGAGAAGGGTATAGGTAGAGGTGGGAAGACATAAGAAAAGGATAGATAGTGGGAGGGGTTGATAGAGAGAGAAATAAGCAAGAGAAATATATGGAGGGAGAGAGAGGGAGAAGGGAGAGAAATATATGGAAGGAGAGAGAGGGGGAGAGTGTGGTATAGGGAGGAGATAGGGGGAGAGTGAGATATAGGGAGATAATGAGTGAGTGTGAATTAGAGAGAGATAGAGAGAGAGTGGTGGGAGAGAAATATAGAGAGGAGGGAGAGAATGACAGAAAGGGAGGGAGAGACATATTGATGGACAAAGAGAGGGAGAGAATTAGAGAAAGGGAGAGATATGGGAAGGGAAAGAGAGAGACGTAAAGAGATATAGAGAGATTTAGTGAGAGATAGAGAGTGGTGGGGGAAAGAGATAAAGGGGAAAGGAAGGAAAAAAGGAGGGAGAGAGAGTGTGGAAATGGTGTGGGTGAGGTAGGGAGGGAGGGAGGGAGAGATAGAGGGTATAGAGAGAGAGAGAGATGGGGGAGTGGTAGAGAGAGAGAGAGAGATAAAAGGAGAGAGACAAGAGTAGATAAAGGTAAAGAGATAGAGGGAAATAGGGAGAGAGTGAGAGATGGGAATAGAGAAGGAGAGAGAGAGAGAAAGATATGGAGGGAGGGAAGGAAGGACAGAGGGTGATGAGAGAGAGAGAGAGAGATCAAGGGAGGGAGGGAAGGAAGGATAGAGGGTGATGGGAGAGAGAGAGGGAGAGATCAAGGGAGGGAGGGAGAGAGTGGGAGGGGGAGATGGCATGGGAGGGAGGGATAGAGAAAGAGAAGGAGGGAGAGGGAAAAAGTGGAGATATATGGGAATATAGGGGGAGAGGTGGAGTGAGGAGAGAGAGAGGGATGGAATTAGGGAGAGAGATAAAGAGAGAGAATGGAGGCATAGAGAGAAAAAAAGAGGTAGAGAGTGAGATGGAGAGAGAACGAGCGGCCGAGAGAGGGAGAGAGAGATGGATAGAGAGAGAGGAGGAGGAGGAGGAGGAAAAGTGCGGTAGAGAAGGATAGAGTGCTTGAGGCTAGAATAGAGAGGTGAAGAGGGAGATAAATGGGAAAAGGGAAATAGATAGAGAGTGAGGAGAGAGAAGGAGAAGGGAGAGAAATAGGGCAATAGAAGGAGAAATGGAGAGAGGGGTAGAGGGAGAGGGGGGAAGAGATAATACCATGATGGATAGTGGTAGGGGTGATGAGAGAGAGGGGGGAGAGTGGTAGAGGGAGAGAAGGGGAGAGAGTGAATTTGAGTGAATGAGAGAGAGAGAGAGAGAGAGAGAGAGAAAGAGAGAAATAGAGTGGTGGGAGAGAGAGAATGGTAGGGAGATAGATTGGTATAGAGTGATAGAGAGAGGGAGGGAGAGAATGAGAGAAAGAGAAGGGGGATGAG
>ML786545.1:89812-108143 GCA_009831015.1 Picea engelmannii | reverse complement strand
TGGGGGGGGGATTGAGGGAGGGGAATTGAGGGAGGGAAAGAGAGAGAGAGATGGTGGGAGAGGGAGGAATGTAGAGAGAAGATAGAGAGAATGATTAGGGTAAAAAGAGAGAGGGGGGGGATTATGGGGGAGAGAGAGATGGGGGGAAGAGGGTGACAAGGAGAGAGGTGAAGAGGGGGAAGAGAGAGAGAGAGGGAGATGGAGAGTGGGGGAGAGAGTGAGTGATGGATAGGGAGAGAGAGGTCAAATAGAGAGAGAAATATAGAGGGAGAGGGGAGAGAGAGAAAGAGAGAGAGTTATTTAGTGTTAACATGAATGTGTGTGTGTTCCTATTCCTAATAATGTGCATGTGTTTTAGGAGCATGTACGTGATTTAGGAACATATGCATGTTCCTAAAGTGCACATCTGTTATTTTCATTTCATTTTTTTTTCAGGTGAGTGAGAACTCTAGCATACATGTTTGTTGAGTTGGTTTCCTCAGATTTAGGTTTTGGATGAAAAACCTAGTGGCGTGGTCTGCAAATACATAAAAACCTCCTTTTTTATGAATACATCTCTATATATTTGTTTTTGACGTTATTTTTCTATAGGCTACACAAATTGGTTGTTGATGAAACTATAGACATAGTTAGAGTTGGCTATGCAGAATCCAAATATATAATTGTTTTAAAAAAATTAATATTGTTTACTATTTTTAATCTATTTTTGTCTTGACATGTATCAAAATCCTAAAATGCATACATGTTTTATTTATTTTATAACTTTTTATCAGCCTAACCATTTTTCAAATGAGCTATGTCTTGCACTAGAAGAGGTCGATATCTACAATCTTAAAAATAAATTATAATGTTAAGACCCTCGTATCCTACACGAACGAAAGGCATTGTAATTTCAAGGATATATTGACTTTCATAACTTTAAAAAAATATAAAATCAATATCTTAAATTTTAAAAAAATACACTACACTATAACAATGGGTTCTCTATAATTATACAAATCTTTGGAAGGAAATTGCATCACTAAGGTACTCAAAACCTGCACAGATGAAGACATATAACTTATATTTTGCTGGAAAAATAACATACCACTATTAGAAAAAATCAAATTTCACATAGTTATTCACAATTTCTATGAATTAAAATTGTATATTCGGAAATCTAATTCAATTTCCTATGTTTCATCACTTTACACCATATTAAAATTCATTGTAAAAGTACCTTGAATAATACCTCCATATTAACAAATTGATGCATTTCCATGTTTGCATTACCACTAATGCATCATGAGACACCATCATTAGCTTGCACATGCTCATGGATCCTGCTATCAATAATGAAATGTAGAGGGGGTCCCCTTCACCCACATTTATGAATGGAAGAGGTGCTCCCGTCCTCAAGATCCTCTTGGATCTTTTTGGTTGCAATGGTAGCACTGGGTTCTGCATCGATGATCCACTTTTCCTTATCATGTTTTGAATCAAAGTGTGAGTAAGGGTCTAACTTTTTTTATTTGTTATAGGCTAATGATGATTGTTTTGAGTGGCATTCATAGTGTTGTGCCAATGGATTTTTTGGAACTCACACCATTTTCTAGTGTCCTTATTCGACTTCCCATTACCATTATTTTCCTATGGATTGGACTAGTTGTCTTGAGGTTGGCTCTCCTTGATATGTCCCTTTTTCTATGAGTTAGGTCCACCTTGACCATGCTCTTATTGTGTTATATTTGCAAACCTGAACCTTTTTTTGAATTTTTGTTCAATTTTTATAGCATATTGATAAGTGAATCCTAGTGAATATATGTCCAAGAAATCCATCTCTATTTTGATGCACATGTGTAGGCCACTTCAATACTTCAAAACTAGGTGTTTCTTGGAGTCTCTGATAACTATATTTGAGTGCAAAGTATGGAATATGTTGGTGTACCTCGACATCGTCTCATCTCTCTCCTGATGTAGAGTCATCCATATCGTGTGATGGTCATCATAGATTCCAACTAGTTATAATTCCTTCTTGAGGGAATCAACAAAATATTCCCAAGCAAGTCCTATATTTGTTATGTTTCTCACATTAACCTTCCCATGAATCTTTGACATGGGGAAGGGATTTAAGGAAGGTGATATTTTCGATGTTGGAAAAATTTTGAACAGAGAAATAAACCTTTAATAGATTTAACCATTTCTCCAAATCACATGCATCTATTTGTCCTTCAAATAAATGGATATCAAATTTATCTTGTACCTTGAAGGGTGTTGTACCTCTGAAATGGTTTCTTATTGAAAGTTCTATGCCCACCGTTAGTAGTCTTCAAAGGATATGGGAAAATTTGTCTATCATTTCGGTCCTTTGTCGCGTGAGGGATTCCTCTAGCAACATCTTGATAGGATCTCATGCTCCTTCATCTCTCTTTTTTTATACTATGGGAGGTTTCTTGGGCTAGTGAGAATGACTATCCCCAAGTGAAACTAGCTCAAGACCCAACTCTCTATACCATGACCTTGTTAGGGACATGCACCAAGAAATAACAAGGAGAAAAATTATTTGATACCATTGATCTGGATTTTATAAGGAACAAAATGAAACACACATACAAATATTGCGGTGAGCATAGCAATACAATAAAAACCCAACTTCTATTAATGAATGAAATAAATAATAGTGTAGAACACAAACTTTCTAGAATGTTGGTATCTTATCTTTGAAGAGAGAGATACGTCAGCTACATACATTCGCAAAATATAATACAAGAGGTCAAAGCAATGGAATTTTAACATAAAACCCTAACCCTAGGAGGTGCAACGTCAAAAGGTGTTTTGGGGCCCCAAGGTGGTTAGTTTCTACATCAATTTCTCATGGATGCAACTTTCACATGAAATATTTCTTTGTGTTGCATAGTAACTCAATAGAAACATATAAGTAAGTAATACAATATCGTGGCATGGACTTGATGTGTGAAAGACAAACCTAGGCCCTAGAATTTCCAAAAAAAGCATCATTGAAGTCCTCAAAATGATGTCAAAAGTTTAGGACCCATAAAATGAAAAAAAATTCATAAGAAAACTGCCAATATGGAGAACCATGTTGAGCCAATGAAAGAGGTGGGTGGCCACCAATATCCATCCAAATCAGGATGATTTTTGAACCAGGATCAGGTAGACAAGACATGGGATATACGTATTCAATTATTCAAATATATAAAGATATGAGACAAATCTATACACCAAGTCTTCAGATCAGAGAAGGGTAAAATGGATCAAGGAAGAAGATGTGTTTGTGACATTTCTTTTAGTTTTTAATATTTTAGAACATTATAGATCTTTCTACATTTTTCACGAGTCCATCGAAGTATGGTCATATTTAGCTAAAGAATCCAAGATTCTAACTTGTAACGTTTCATTTTATACTTTTGTAAGGTAAAAAAAAAAACTTTAGTACAAATTTAGCGATAATGGCCCCTTTGTCCATTGATATGCACTCACCGAGAAAAGATTTGCATAGTTGTTTGTTACTTTAAAATTTCAAACATTAACTCAAGATAACTATTTTATGTACTTAGCATAGAATACCTCAAAGTTTTTTTAAGTGGGAGAATTAGTTTTGGTGAAACAGTTTCTGTGCAAGGAATTATGTGTATAAAAGGTAGAGATCCTATGTGAATGGAAGAATTTGATAGGGAGGAAAAAAATGAAAAGTTTAATTTTGGCTTTCATGAAATATAAAAAGAATAATAGTTATGAGTAAGCATATTCTATCTATGCAATTACTTTTAATTTTTTATTTGTAATGGTACATCCTATTTTGTTTCAATTAGAGGATATAATTGCCAAAACACCTAGGGAGGGAGGAAATGTATTATACTATTTTATAGTATAAGAGAAAAAAAATTATTTAATAGGATTGTAATTAAGATTTCATTATCCACTGAATTATATATTTTCTTTTAGCTGAAAGTGGAGAATGAAAATACTATATGGAAACTAAATTTACGAAAAAGGAGTTGCATTTTCCTAATGTGTAAAAAGACCACTTAACAATGTCACAAAATAGTTGTGCTTTCCTATTATATGAAAAGAGCAATTAACAATGTCACATGGTCTATCTCTTTCAAGGAAATAATAGAATTTTAACAAGAAAAAAAACCACTTAACAATGTTACAAAATAGTTGTGCTTTCCTATTATATGAAAAGAGCAATTAACAATGTTACATAGCCTATCTCTTTCAAGGGAATAATAGAATTTTAACAAATATTATATGAAAAGAGCAATTAACAATGTCACATAGTCTATCTCTTTCAAGGGAATAATAGAATTTTAACAAATATTTTAGTATAGATAAAGAAAAGGCTTAGCAATTATTTGTATGATGAAGAAAGCAAATTGGTAAAGAAAAGGCTTAGCAATTATTTGTATGATGAAGAATGCAAATTGGCTTGAAGAATACTACTAAATTCCAATGTGGATGGATGCATGAATAAAAAACACTTGTATGTAGGGAAAAATATATTTTCTTAGTAAAAGGCCATAGTGAATTGACAATTTAACTCTCATGCCAAAGAATTGGAAATAATTGCATTCAAAAAGCTAGCATATGTATTTTAACTTTATGAGAAAGGTATTAGGGAAAGGATTCAAGCATTGCATTTCTTAGGAAAAGAAACAAGGGTTGTTTCAGAAGAATATATAATGTTAAGCGTTAATCCTTTTTCCAAGAGAAAGGTCGTTTCTCAAGTAATATCCAACCAAGTTACACGGTAGTGGTTTCCTAAGTTAGCAAAGTGACACATATTCATAAAGGTGGTAATTTAAAATTTTGAGAAACTACACGAGCATCATGACTAGTAGCCCCTTTGCTTTGTTATTTAGCACTATTCTATAGGGAAAAAATAAGTAAATGCGGAGAAGAAAGCAATATAAAAGCTATTTCTCAATATGGTTTTCAACCTAATCATTTAAACAATGACTATTTCATAATTTTTAAAGTTGTTTTTTAGATTTGTCAATAAGAAAGGTAATAACTTAGCTATCTTTGGTTTTCTTTATTTGGCTGAGGAAGGAATACTCATTATTAGGATATCCTTTATTATTGTAGATATTTACAATTTATTTTGTTTTATTGTAAAGGTATAAAGATATTCTCCAATGACATTTTGATGTTTTACGTTTTTTTTTTAAAACATGAATAAAATTAAATAAAAATAAATAAATAAAAAGGTAATGCTAATAGTTAGTTCACATAATGATATCACCATCACATTTAATGATGACAAATTGAAGGTGGTTATTTCTTACAAGTAATTTAACCTTGAATATGATTACAATGATCACTAGAACATTATGTGGATTTAATCTTGAATATGATTATAGTGATCATTGGAACTATTATGTTAAGAAAGGTGTAATAGAGACATGAAAACCATCTTTTCTATGTAAAATAAATTACACATTTGGAGGACCATGGGAGAGATAGAATACTCAAAAAATTACTTACTTGTCCACTATCACTATGACATGCATGGATTAATTATATTTTAACATTCTCCCTTAACAAATACATGTTATTTTTCTTCTTCAATGTTCATTAACCTCTAAATATCTTATGTGAGCTTCCTTCTATCACTCATCCATATACATTCTCCCCCTTATCGAAGAATCTCTCTTATTCGACCTTCATCAAGTTTAGAATACGAGTCTACTTGTCACTCTTGTACCTATCTGAGTGGTCAATGTTGAATTTTTTTATTTTCAAATCTAATAATTATTGTCTTATGATTTAGATGTTATTGTTATCATAGAATAATTACACACTGAAAACCTCAACTGTAAATAGATATTGTATGAGATGATATGAGATGATGTATTACAATTGAGAGCCCTAATATATATACTTGGGTGGAGTGTCCTTTCATTAATGTAAATTTATTTTCCATTAATGTTTTTTCATTAATTAATTTATTATTAATCATGAATTATTGATTATATTTATATGTATACATTATATTATAAATATATTATTTATATGTTATATTTATGTTGATTATTATTTCCTCACATGCATTTCTAATTAATATAGATCACTCCATCCTAGAGCAAGCATGTGAGAGAATCTTGAGTCTATCTACTCCTAGTCAGGAGAAAGACTACACCTGGGCCATTCACCACTATCAAATCCCCGTGAGTGAATGTATCATTCTCCCTTGGTCTAATAAGAATGACCAATCTGGGAGAATGTCTTCCTGATGCTACTAACTAGAGAACCATCAACATCTTAAGTGATTCACCACTAGCATAGCCCCGTGACTGAATGTATCATCCTCCCTTGGTCAAATCAGCATGACCAATCTGAGAGAATGTCTACTTGATGTTGAAACATCAACACTCCCTCTCAGTGAGGGATACATTATACATCACACCAAGCATGTATCTGAAGTACACAAACTTTTCCCTAGACTCATGATACCTATTTTTTTGTCTTGGGAGATGTTTCTCTCCCACCTAAACCTGAGGGGGAACTACCTCTGTGGCTCTCCCTCTGAGCCAACTAACTCTCTCTCCAATCAGGATCACTTTGGTTCCACATGTGATAGCATCTAGCATCTCGATTCTTTATCACTCCGAGTCAAATCATCATGACTAAGGAGAAATACTACACCTCGACCATTCACCACTAGAAAATCCTCGTTAGTGACTGTATCATTTTCCCTTGGTCAAATAAACATGACCAATATGGGAGAATTCCTACCCAATGTTGCATCTTGATCTTTTAGATCCATTTGGAATTCACCACTTGTTTCCCCTCAGGTCTCGTCAAAATCTCCCACACATCATTCTTCATGATGGACTGATAATCTTCCATCATGGCATCCTTCCAAACATGTTGTCATGTTGCCTCCTCATAATAGGAAGGTTCGGAATCAATAATGTGACTCATCAATTCCATATAACTCGAGAACCTACGAGGTTGTTTTCTCTCCCTGAAAGTACTGGGAGATGCATGCCTCTCTGCATCTTGCAAAGTGTCACGAAGCCATGTTGGCCTCTTCCTAGTCACTACAACATCTCTAGGTAGATCCTTTGGCTCTATTGGCTTTATTGACTCCTCCTGATAATCTCAAGGATGAACAACTGGGAAAGATAGATTTGTAACCTTATCCTTAGAACCCTCCTCCTCCTCGCTATCGATCTCGATGTGAGATTATCTATACCTTGCATCCTTAAGGCAGTCGTGCCCTGTAATTAGGAAAATCAAAAGCAAAGGGAATGTGATTTATCTATGTGCACAGGTCGCGTGCAACCAAGACTATGGTCTCTCTGTGCACAGTCCACTCTTGACCACAATTTTGGTCTCTGTCTGTGCATAGGTTGCTCATGACCACGACTATACAATTGCAAAAACTAAAAGATCTAAAGAACATCTATGAGATCTAGCACTGAAATTTTTTAACTAGCTTCAGAAAATACTTTGAAAGCTCTAATACCATGTTGAATTTTTTTATTTTCATATCTCATAATTATTTCCTTTTGATTTAGATGCTACTGTTATCATAGAATAATTACACACTGAAAACCTCAATTGTAAGTAGATATTTTATGAGATGATATGAGATGATGTATTACAATTGAGGGCCCCGATATTTATACCTGGGAAAAGTGTCATTTCATTAATGGACATGTCTTTTCCATTAATGTATTTTCATTAATTAATTAATTATTAATTATTGATTATATTTATATTTATACATTGATTATAAATATATTATTTATATACTAGCACAGCAGCTAACTCATGGTTGGTGAACGCCGAAAGGCTTACTACTGGTAAAAATCCCAGCGTAGTTAAAAAAAAAACTAATTAGCACAATAAAATGCCAGGCCCATTAAAAACTGAAAAAAAAAATCGAAAAACACAAATTGGAATAAAACACTAAAAATATAAATTGGAATTCACGAAGAAAAGAAAGGATGGGGAAAACACAACACCTTATGGGTCTGAGAAGAAAAAATTTGAATCTTCCATCTGATTGCATTACAAGGCCAGATTTCTTACTGTAAGCAAGGCCAAAAAGGCAGCCTCAACTCGCACATTCACTGCTTCTCCATCGTGCCCTCATATTTTTTCTCCCATATTCTAAATCCCTCACATTTTTTCTCCCATATTCTAAATCCTCTCCATCTCATGCATAGGATTACATAATTATATAAGTAGATAATCAAAACTCGGTCATTGAAGTAAAATTGAATTGGGAATGCATGTTATATTCATAAAACCCAAATTGAAACGACCTGCCACCCTACTATATGGAACGCAGATGGCCATAAAATGAAATGCCACATAACCATAAAATGAAACACACTCCTCCATATGGCCCAGAAAATGAAACGCGACCATAAAATGAAACACACTGTTGCACATGGCATGTACCTGCCAATCTAGTCCTCTTCGTAGCTTTAGAATTACTTAGACTAGTAAATTGGTAAATATTAAATGGTTCAGTTTCACATTCACATCTCTCCACTATGTAAAAAAACCTTAATATTTGTTAATCACTCATATGTGGCAATCAACTAGCCACCATAGTAAATTTTAAATATGATCAAGTAAAAGTAAAAAAAAAAAGATGTAAAGGGATGCCTTTATAATAGTGAGGAAGTTAGTGGTTGAAATCACAACCATTGATTTATTGGAACGACTAAGAATATTCCATCAATATTTAATCTTATCCATACAAAACTGATTAAGCACTAAAAACCTATTAAATGTGCCCATTGTCAATAGGTGTACGCCTTTCGGCGTACTTATATTTTTGTTGATGATTATTTTGTCACATGTAGTCTAATTAATATAGATCACTCCATCCTATAGAAGGCAATGTGAGAGCATCTCAAGTATTTTTGTAACATTCTCCCTTGGTCTAAAGCATGACCAATCTGGGAGAATGTCTCTCGATGTTGCTAACTGGAGAACCATCAACATCCTAGTCCATTCACCACTAGAATAGTTCCATGAGTGAACATATCAACCTCCCTTGGTCAAATCAACATGACCAATATGGGAGAATGTCTTCTCGATGTTGAAACATCAACAATTAATTCCACAGCTTGATGACACAACCTCTCTATACTTAAGAGGCATCACTACATGTGCTACTATGAACCATGTATGCCTAGAAATAACGGGGCTTACAATAGCCTAGGGACAATAACCTTTCCTACAACTTGGACCAAGACTCTCAGGTGTCGGGCATGCACCTCATTACAACATTTTTCCAATTTCAACTAGGACCATTACATTCCTTCTCTAATCTTGCATATCACAAATTTGAATTGTCATATGTGTTACCAACTAGGAACCAACCATACCTTTGGAGGAAATATTAGTACATATATTGAACCACTCATAACCCTATGTAGATACTTCCATCTAACTAGACATCTAGGAACCTAACCACGTGTTGGTTAGTTCTATAGGACAATACTTTCGATACGAGTTTATCTATATCAATCCAACAAGGTGGTATGCCAACTTACCATGTAAAAATGACAATCTAACAAATAACTATCAGAAAATTCCTTCTGCAACAAATAGAGATACCTCAATCAATGTGAATTATCGTGACATCCATCACTTTGATGGTAACTAAGACCTTTACAATGTTTTCAATGACTCAATACTTTTATACCTCTTCTTATTAACAACTCAAACAACAAAATAAAAACGTCTACATTCAAACTACAATAAAATATATCTTGGATATCCTCGGCAACAAATACCCGTGCTATCACATGGGAAGGTCCTCGTGCCCTCAAGCCAGTCCTGTAGCTCTCTTGACTCATGGTTGTAGCACTAGTCCTTTCTTATCTTTACAATAAATGAATCAAAGTCATGGTGCACCCTATTTATCTACACGTTAGGTGTCATCTTCTCCTTGCCACGCTGCAGGAAGGAAACAAAGATCTCATGAACTGTCTATAAATATGTTCTATGTGTGAGAGACGAAGGCACATCGACACTCGGGTCTCGACGATTACAACGCCCAGACACCAAAAACACAACGCAATGATATTACTGAGTCGTAATACATGAGAGGGCCGTGGGACCTAGCACTTCGGGTCTTGGTGGTTGGACAGGTGAGCGAGTGTGTTACAACATAGTGTAATGATCATTGAGTTCGCAAGATGTGAGAAAGGTGTGGGGCCCGTAATTTCGAGGTTCGGTGATTGAAGCACCCAGTACGAAAATGAAATAACACAAAAACTCGTGATTCAATTAGATAAGCCAACAGATGATTCGAATAATAAAAACTAGAACAGAGTTTACGAACTCAATAAAAACAAGTAAAACTGCAGAGCACTACTCCAAACACAGAATAATAGATTCTATTCAAAATGATTTCAATCTTCTTGTTTGTCACAAAATTACAATTCAACTATGGTATTTAAACACTAACAAATTTCCCCTTCGATCCTCTAAAATTTTTAATCAAGGCAGTGATGGTATCTGTTTCCTTGAAAGGTTAAGGTGACCACTGTTTAAGGTAATCTAAGACAAAATTGTAATCGGTGGTTAATATTCGAGTCTTGAATGGTCAAGATGGCCACTGATTCATCATTTACATAGGGGTGGTGAAATGATTACATCTTGACATACTCCCTCTTAATCATTTCAGAGCCAAACAAACTAAAACTAGTAAAACAAAATTGTTGTAAACAATGCATTACAACTTGCAAACCCCAATATTTCTTCTATGGATTCTAAACAATTCATTTCCCAAAGGCTTCCTAAATATGTCTGCAAATTGTTCTTCAGACTTGCAGAACTGAACATAAATTTCTTTTCCATTTACCATCTCTCGAATGAAATGCTTACTCTGTTTGTGAAAAACATGATTCTTTGACAGTGCAATGGCAGATTTATTGTCACAGACAATTTGGGTTGCATCATTCTTCTCATGCAACAATTCATTCAAGACTCTTCTCATCCACACATATTGACATCCAGTTATAGCTATTGCAACATACTCTGCCTCAGTAGAAGATAGAGTCACAATGGGTTGTTTCTTTGATGCCCATGCCACCACTCCAAATCCAAGATAGAACACATACCCAGATGTGCTCTTCCTGTCATCAATGGAACATGGAAAATCACTATCAGTATATCCAATCAGCTCAAAGTTTAATCTTGATGTGTATCGGATACCAAAACTAGTTGTTCCAACAACATATCTCATGATTATCTTTCTTGCTTACCAATGATTACTCTTCGAAGTCTCCATGAATCTCGAAATCAAACTTACAGCAAACATTAAATCAGGTCTGGTTGTGGTTAAGTACATAAGTCTTACAACCAACCTCTTATACGGAGTTGGATCAACATATGATCCTTCATCATACTTGCTAAGTTTAATACCAGTTGCCATTGGTGTTGCAGTTGGCTTGCAATTCAACATTCTAAACCTTTTCAACACTTCATTTGCATAGTTAGTTTGACAAATAAAAATTCCATCATTAGATTGATCCAATTCAATTCCAAGAAAATACTTCATCAATCCTAAATCAGTCATCTCAAACTTTGTTTTCATGGCATTTTTAAAATCATCTACAGATAGATCTCCAGTAAAAATCAGGCCATCAACATACAAACAGACAATCAAAATTTTACCTTCTTAGTTTACCTTTGTATACAGAGTTGGTTCACTTGGACTTCTGTTGAATCCAACATTGATTAGGTATTCATCAATCTTTCTATACCAAACTCTGGATGCCTGCTTCAATCCATATAAAGCCTTCCTTAACTTGTAAACTTTATCTCTATGCTCATCAATCTCATAACCCAGAGGTTGTCTAACATAAACCTCTTCTTCCAAATATCCATTTAAGAATGTAGACTTAACTTCCATATGATACATGATCCATCTATTTTGAGTTGCAATAGCTAAGACCATTCTCACAGTGTCAATTCTTTCTACAGGAGAAAATGTTTCATTGTAATCAATACCGGGTTGCTGACTAAACCCCTGAGCTACAATTCTTGCCTTGTACTTTTCAACTTCAACTTATACATTGAGCTTAGTCTTATAAACCCAATTAACACCAATATTTTTCTTACCTTCAGGTAAATCTACAATATCCCAAGTGTTATTTCTTTCAATGGAGTCAATCTCCTCATTCATTGCTTTTATCCAGACATCCTCTTTAGCATCTTCATCAAAACTTACAGGATCACATGCCATTAATGCAAAATTTGAAATCTGATCTACTTCTTCATTCTGATCATACAATTCTCTTAAGCTTCTAGTGTTTTGTCCTTTAAATTGAATCTAAAGTGGGATTTGATTCACTACTTACGTATGAATCTGATTGATTTCCACCATGTCCAGATGGCTCACCACGCTCATGAGTTCTGGGCGTTCTAAATTGAGACGGGATGAAAGATGGTTCTTTCCTTGTTGGACTTCTTGCTGCAGGTGTGTGTGCATGTGGAACCATCTATCCATCTCCTTCAGCCTGCTCAGCTCCATCATCATCTTCACGTGGTAACACAGCTCCCTCTGAAATTGATTTGTCAATACTTCCATCCCAGGATTCATCTTCTTCAAATTGAACATATCTATTGATTACATATTTATGGGTGATGGGATTGTAGATTTTATATTCCCTATACTCTTCATTGTATCCAACAAAGATACATCTCTCGCTTCTATCATCCAACTTCCTCCTCATTTCTGCAGGTACATGCGCAAATGCAACACATCCAAAAATTTTGAAATGAGAAGCATTGCAAGGCCTACCATCCCAGGCTTCTTGAGGTACACAATCCATCATGGTCTTGGTGAGACTTCTATTCAAGATAAAAAATAGAGCAAACAACTGCATCTCCCCAATATTTATTTGAAATATGATTCTCTTTCAACATGCTTCGAGCCATATTCATGATGGTTTGATTCTTCCTTTCAACCACTCCATTCTGCTGTGGAGTATATCAAGCAGTAAACTGTCTTTTAATTCCATGAAGATCACAAAATTCAATGAACTCATTCAGTTTATATTCACCTCCTCCGTCGGACCTTAAGATTTTAATGGTTTGACCACTCTCATTCTCAACCATAGACTTAAACTTTTAAAAAACATCAAAGACTTCAGATTTCTTTTTCAACAAATACAACCAAGTCTCCCTACTGAAATCATCAATGAAAGTCATAAAATAAACACAGTCAGTTAAAGAAGGTGTTTTCATAGGTCCACATAAATCTGTGTGGACAATTTCCAATGGAGCTTTTGTTCTGTAGGAAACACCTGAAACAAATTTCTCTTTGTGATGTTTTCCAAGTATGTAGCTCTCACAAGAGCTTGCAGGTTGTTGAATATAAGGTAACCCCTTTACGATATGTTTCTTATGTAACAGATCTAAGCCACCAAAATGTAAATGACCATATCTCAAATTCCATAATCAAGATTCATCTAAACTTCCATCTTTATAAACATTCAAAGAACCACTCAAATCATTTCTCATAACAAGTGGAAACATTCTATTCTTGGTCATCTCTACTCTTGCAATCAGCTGTTTGCTGGGTAATTTATCATAGATTGTACATACCTTGTTCTTGAACAACACTCTGTACTTTTTCTCCAACAAATAGCCAACGCTAATAACATTTCATTTTAAATTAGGCATGAAATAAACATCATCAATATTTCTTCTCTGATTATTCTTAGTGTAAATTGGAACTAGAGCTTTACCACTAACTGTAACCTTATAGTCATTTCCTAGTTTTACTTCAGACTGAATACTATTGTCAATAAATTAAAATAAATCCTTATTACCAGTCATGTGGTTACTACAACCACTATCCAAAAACCAAATATCATTTTCACTTTCCCGAGTGACATTACAGGTCAAAAAAAAAGGATTTTGATGATCCTCAAACTCATTTGTAATATGTGCAGACTGTTTTCCAGCATCTGTTTGTTTCTTCCAACATTTGTTAGCAAAATTCCCAAACTTTTTACAATAATAACACTGTACTTTAGTTTTATCATACCTCTGGTTTTCTTGCTGCCAGGGTTTGTTGCTGCTCCCTCTTAAATTAGGAGGATTCTACTGGGACTTCTGCTCAGACTCTAATTCATCCATGTTGTCCCTTCGACTAGAAAACTGACCTCCTCTTCCATGAGTATGAAACCTTCCTCTGCCTATGCCTCTGGTAACATGCAGTTGAGATTTGAAAGCATGATCCATTGATCATTTTTCATGTCTAGATATCCTAGATTCATGAGCAACAAGAGAACCAGTTAATTCATCAATTTGCATTTGACTTAAATCTTTAAATTCCTCTATGGGTACAACTACAGGTTCAAACTTCTTGGGAAAACTTCTCAGCACTTTCTCATTGAATCTTATTCTCCATATCATCTTCATACTGCCTAAGATGGTTCACAACACTCATTACTTGAGTCATGAAAGTATCAACACTTTCATTATCCTTCATCTTCAGATTTTCAAAATCCCTTCTCAAGTTCTGCAACTTGATTGTCTTCACCTTGGACACACCCTGATAACAGGTTTCAAGGATGTCCCAAGCCATCTTCGAAGATGCAGCACTAGAAATCTTCGTAAAAATGGATTCATTTAATCCTTGTTGGATTAATCCAAGAGCCTTGTTATCCCTCTTCTTGTTTTCCTTCAACAAAACACAATCAACAATAGGGAGATCCAATTATGCTGTTACATCAACTGGTTCATCATAACCATCAATAACATAGGTCCATAAATCCTAAGAACGCAAAATCGTCCTCATCCGAATATACAAAGAGTCATATGACTTCTCACTCGGGATAGGAACCTGAACCTGAGAAGAACTACTACCAAACGCAATCATTTATATAAAATTTGAAAGGAATTAAATAAACCTTCATGCAGAAAAATAAGAGGATAAAATTTGGCACCAACAGGAATTATCTGCACTAAACTAAGAAACTAACAGGATGCATAATAGGCTCTGATACCAAATGTGAGAGACGGAGGCACATCGATAGTCGAGTCTCGGCGATTACAACGCCGAGACACCAAAAACACAACACAACGATATTGTCGAGTCGCAATAGGCGAGAGGGTCGTGGGACCCAGCACTTCAGGTCTTGGTGGTTGGAGAGGTGAGCGAGTGTGTTACAGCATAGCGCTATGATCGTCGAGTTTGCAATATGGGAGAAAGGTGTGGGGCCCGTAACTTCGGGGTTCGACGATTGAAGCACCCAGCACGAAAATGAAATAACAAAAAAACTCATGATTCAATTAGACAATCCGAAAGATGATTTGAATAATAAAAACCAGAACAGAGTTTACGAACTCAATAAAAACAAGAAAAAATGCAGAGCACTACTCCAAACACAGAATAACAGATTCTATTCAAAATTCTTTCAAGCTTCTTGTCTGTCACAAAATTACAATTCAATTGTGGTATTTAAACACTAACAAATTGCCCCTTCGATCCTCTAAAAAGTTTAATCAAGGCGGTGATGGTATGTGGTTTCCTTGAAAGGTTAAGGCAGCCATCGTTTAAGGTAATGTAAGACAAAATTGTAATCGGTGGTTAATCTTCAAGTCTTGAAGGGTCAATATGGCCACCGATTCACCATTTACATAGGGGCGGTGAAATGATTACATCATGAAACTATGTATCACACAGACATTGTAGATAATTCAGTGACTGGAACGATGATTTGTATAATTTTCACATCATTTCCATGAACTCACTAGCCTTAGCTCTCTTCGCTGACATAATCCTCTATGGATGGATTAATTCTTGATTCCTTCAAGGCCGTTGATGTCTTTATCGTCCGGTCTCATGGATGTTTCCCCATCACAAAATAAATCTTCGTCCTACTTGCCAAAAACTCGGCGGTTGGAGAATTGAGCGAGTGTGTTACAACACAGCGCTATGATCGTCGAGTTTGCAAGATGGGAGAAAGGTGTGGGGCCCGTAACTTCGGGGTTCGGCGATTGAAGCACCGAGCACGAAAATGAAGTAACACAAAAACTCATGATTCAATTAGACAATCCGAAAGATGATTTGAATAATAAAAACCAGAACAGAGTTTACGAACTCAATAAAAACAAGAAAAAACGCAGAGCACTACTCCAAACACAGAATAACAGATTCTATTCAAAATTCTTTCAATCTTCTTGTCTTTCACAAAATTACAATTCAACTGTGGTATTTAAACACTAACAAATTGCCCCTTCGATCCTCTAAAAAGTTTAATCAAGGCGGTGATGGTATCTGGTTGCCGTGAAAGGTTAAGGCGGCCACCATTTAAGGTAATGTAAGACAAAATTGTAATCGGTTGTTCATCTTCGAGTCTTGAAGGGTCAAGATGGCCATCGATTAACCATTTACATAGGGGCGGTGAAATGATTACATCATGAAACTATGGATCACACAGACATTGTAAAGAATTTAGTGACTGGAACGATGATTTGTAGAATTTTCACATCATTTCCATGAACTCACTAGCCTTAGCTCACTTCGCTAACATAATACTCTATGGATGGATTCATTCTTGATTCCTTCAAGGCCATTGATGGCTTTATCGTCCGGCCTCATGGATGATTCCCCATCACAAAATAAATCTTTGTCCTACTTGCCAAAAACTCGGCACTTGGAGAGGTGAGCGAGTGTGTTACAACACAACGCTATGATCATCGAGTTTGCAAGATGGGAGAAAGGTGTGGGGCCCATAACTTCGGGGTTCGGCGATTGAAGCACCCAGCACGAAAATGAAATAACACAAAAAATCGCGATTCAATTAGACAATCCGAAAGATGATTTGAATAATAAAAACCAGAACAGAGTTTACGAACTCAATAAAAACAAGAAAAAACACAGAGCACTACTCCAAACACAGAATAACAGATTCTATTCAAAATTATTTCAAGCTACTTGTCTGTCACAAAATTACAATTCAACTGTGGTATTTAAACACTAACAAATTGCCCCTTCAATCCTCTAAAAAGTTTAATCAAGGCGGTGATGGTATCTGGTTTCCTTGAAAGGTTAAGGCGGCCACTGTTTAAGGTAATGTAAGACAAAATTGTAATCGGTGGTTAATCTTCAAGTCTTGAAGGGTCAAGATGGCCACTGATTCACCATTTACATAGGGGCGGTGAAATGATTACATCATGAAGCTATGGATCACATAGACATTGTAGAGAATTCAATGACTGGAACGATGATTTGTAGAATTTTCACATCATTTTCATGAACTCACTAGCCTTAGCTCACTTCGCTGACATAATCCTCTATGGATGGATTCATTCTTGATTCCTTCCAGGCCGCTGATGGCTTTATCGTCGGGCCTCATGGATGTTTCCCCATCACAAAATAAATCTTCGTCCTACTTGCCAAAAACTCATGCAACCAAACAGTATTGGGTGCCTCACAATATTCATTACAAATATTTCCCATTTAGTATGATCCTCCATTCTATTCCTAAGTATGGTGCATTTGTCAAGCAATTTCATGGCCACGCTCTCTCTAGTCTCCATATTTGCACAACATAAACTAGAAATTGGCACCATGAGCCTCATCTTGGATAAAGAAAATTTAGCACAAAACAATGGTACTAGAAAATAACTAAAACATGCAGTAACACTAGATGCAACTCACTCCCTTCTTAAGTAGATATTCTCAACGAAATTACTATCATTTAAAGGAAAATATCATTGATTTCCCATCAAAAATAGTGTCACTTGAATAAGAATCAGTCCTAGAGACTTTTGATTCCCACCACAATGCCAAGTCCTCTAGCTATATGCATCGTCGCATCCTCTCAGAGACCGATTGTGAATTTCTCGGAACATGACTTTGAACCAGAACCTTCTTCTCCTCCTCCAGGCCTGATAACGCCATTCTTTCTTCCTGAGATAGATGGCTTTTCATCCGTCGGTTCTCTTCGATGATATCTCTCACGAAACTTATCTCGGTAGGTGGCTCTTCTATGGCGGCTTCAAGAACCAAGCTTCAACTTAGCTCTTATTCCCATCTTCATCACTTCTAACTTTAGTGGCCTCCACTAAATCCCGGTTCTTCTCGGTCAGTACCTGCTCCCACGGTCGAGTGCCTGCAAATGGGTCACTTCTATTAACCCTAGTTTGCTACTCCGTCGGCTTACTATCACGATGCAAAACCTCACCCAATAAAACTCTCCCTCGTAGAGCAGCTTCCTCATGATCTCCATTCGAACCCATGATCTTTGGCTTTCGTGACTACATCTGTAGCAGTATTGACTCATTCGCCACGGGCTCAGCAACGACGGGATCCTCATCAGCGATCCCC
>ML786545.1:78294-89588 GCA_009831015.1 Picea engelmannii | reverse complement strand
TTCGATGATCAGCTCCATCTGCGATGGGGACCGAAATCGATTGGAGTGGCAACATGAAGAACGTTGTGAGAGCGAAAATGGCGGCGTTGAAACTGTCATCTTCCGACAGCTCCGCTGTAAGGAGCTTGAGCGTATCTGAACCCTCAAGAATGTCCACGAGAGGGCGCACCTACACTTCATTCCCTGGGTCAATTGTGGCGGATGTGGGGCAGCTTATTCACCATGAATTTTCCAAAGCTCGTTCGCACAGCCATGCCCTTGGCTGCTTCCTCTTCGCCCAAACTTCCAGTGTCCTCTTCATGATCTAGGTTTTAGATCTCAGACCAACATGATCTACAGTCTTCTCAGAATTCCATTGACTTCTCCAACAAGCTCAACCAGCATTAGCGCTCAAAATTCCATCACAGATCACTCATAGGGCTTCTGTCACGGGCCTTGCCTGCTTGTGGTCGGGCTGAATCACCCAAAGCTCCAAGTCACCATGCGGCACCACAATCGTTCATTTATCGGTAAAACCACAATAACTTACTTGATTCAGACTAAGCCTTACTTCATTACATCTTTTTTTATTACTTATGTTATGTCTATGTTTTCTTATACTTAGTTGCAAAAGTAAAAGAAACCATTCATACAAATACAAATGAAACATATGTGTGTGCGGCCAAACCCACCTAATACCCAAAAGATATCTTTACACAAAACCGAACAGCAGTGTCTGAACTAAACCCGTGTGCCACACGAAGAAAGTTTGCATAGGAGCTTTCGCTAAGTAGAAGTTGCGAAAGTCATACAGTTGTTCAGCAAGCTCCCTTCGTTTATCCTTCCTTCATCATCGCAGAATGAACCACCTCAGACTTCATCTCTGCGATACCTTCATTTTCATCTTTGTGCGTTTGTCCCCTTGCTCGGTTCATACTTTGCCTTCTTGCCACAGCATGGAGCGACCCTTTCTTCCTTGCCACAATTCAATTTGTCTTAACAACTTCCTTGAGAAAGACTTGCCCAGATCTGCGAAGGCTCCTCCCAAAGGCAACGCAAGTTACCCTCAAGTGTTTAGTTGGCTTCTTGGGGATAGCTCATCTCCCTCCTTGGTCATTGTCTTAGACTCCTCACTCTGTGATTCCGAAGAAGTGTCTCCCAACTCCCTGCCTTAGCCAAATTTCCAAATGCTGAGCTCACACTTGGTTAAATAGTTGCGTGCCCTTTCCTTGTGACGCGACTCTTCCAACTGATGTGTCCCTTCAATCGCAAGCCGACGCGCACTCTTGGTTATTTTTTCACTTTCGAGGGTTCAACCGACTAGTCAAGGGGCGCGCTCATCTTCCAAGCGCGTGGTCTTCCCCATTCAATGTAAACTTTCAATTAAACGTGCTCAACTTATGCCTTCGTTCATTTGCTTTCTCAACTACATCGCAAGACGTTCGTGGCACGTTTTGGGCGTTGACCTTTTCTTGGACAACCTACCTCACCGATGGGGCACCCATCCTTGGTTTCGCATCCGTCAAGCCATCTCTTCATCATTTCGTTGGGTGTGCATGCCTTCGTCGCACCCAACTTCACCAATCATTTGTTTCTTCAGTGGAGCACCCATGTCCTTGTGGGGCACCCACCCAACCAGCTCTTTGGTCAAGTCACCAACCTCTGTTGTAATTCCATATTTGTGAATTCATATTTGGCATGGTCTCGCGCGCCCACGTAACCCAACTTCACTCATGAAATAATCGAATGTTCATTGACTAGTCTGAATCGCAAGTCTTAGCTCATGGAGGGAGTCTACGTGCTCCAATCTAAGCCTAGGGTATGACATGCTCCCCCACTCGAAGTCTTGTCGTCCTCAGCAAGCTTCCATCTAAGTGTCTTGGCTTCTGACCACAACCATCTGTTGAACTTTCATGACGAACCTTTCCCCAACCCAACCACTTCCATCATGTTTCACACACATCCTAGGATCAACATTTTGAGCAAGTTGGGTAGCTAATCCAACTTAGCGCTAAATCTACGAAAATGTACTCTGCATTCCATCACATCGATGTTTTGGTTCAACCATTCCCCAGACTATCCAACTCTTGCCTTGTTGCCTGATCTTCATCGAATAGTTCCATTCGCAGTTCCCAAGTGTTTGGACTCCCTAACTCAATCTATTACATCCCTACTCAGGCTTTGGTCTACGTTTCGCATTCCTACTCAGACTTCGGTTTGCATTTCCTGTTCAGTTCATCTACCTATCTACTTGTGCAACCAAGGATGCTTCTCTCCTTGTATGTTTACGATTTTGTTCCAAATGAAAATCTCCTGCCAATCCAACTCTACACAAATTACTCAAGTCGAAGGAACCACCCAAAGGATTCTGCACCTGCTTCTAACGAAGCTACGTTCGTGCCAATACATCTTCCAATCAACAACCCTGAGTCAATATGCACTAGCCAAGCTCCCCAATAACGTTCGTGCACCTGATGTCCGATACCACCAGCAATCTGATGTCCCATACCACCGGAAAATGCTCTCATATCACTTGTCATGCATCTTGCCCATTGAAATTCTTGACAAATTTCTTGTATGAATCCCTTGTTTTCTCTTCTATCTTCCTTGAAATAGAACCTCATGCCTCCTGTCATTTGTTCCTTCCTTGGTTTTTTGATGCGCAATTTGTTGTCTCTATCACCCGTCATCGCACCCAGTTCATTTCATAACCAAGATATTCAAAAATGCAAGGAGATCATCACACACCTGTCACCCGTACGACCAACTGAATTCGCTTTCTTTGTTTCTCCTACAGATTGTAGGGCACTCAGGTCTACCTCATCGCTGCTGCAACCATGCCCCTCGTGGCATCTTGGTTCACTTGATGAATCTGCCCAAGGAAAACATGAGCCTTGATTCATTGATCAACCTCCCATCCTCTTTGGAACTTGTTCATGAAACACTCCAAGTGCACTAATTTTGCACATCCAATAGTCACCTCAGCAACTACTTCCTTCGTTCTTTGTTTAATCCTTCTTGTGCGATATTATGATCCGCATAAGTCTGTAACTATCTTTGCAATTGTCTCAACATACTCTCCAAATGACTCCAAGTGGAACGATCCACCCAAAGACTTCCATGTCTAAACACGTTCGATCCAATTCCTCTGTCAACTCCAACCAATGATCTGCATCATCCCACATTCGTAAGTATACTGAGAGTGCCCTGCATATCTCATGTCCCATATCATAAGCAGGAGTGCATCACCCTATCCACTCAAGATGTGGTCTAACTCATCACGTCTTTTTGTCAACAGTCTCCTTGATCGACTCTTTGTTGACTTCATTCATTTCTTGGAACGAAATGTCCTTCCTCTGTCACGACACTTCAACCTTTGGATCTCTGTTGCGATGGTTAAGTCACCCCACAACTCAACCAATATGTCTAAGGAACTCATGCACCAAAGTACCTCATCCAACTCTTTGATCGAAACACGTGTCTTGCTTCCTTTTTCGTCACAACAAGCCCTTCAATGCACTCCATAATAAAGTGCAACAACAGTTTAACTCGAACCCATTTCTGCCACCAAATCTACCTACGTCCCTCTTTTGGAACTCGCCCAAGTAGATATCTCCAAGCCTTCATTTGCATCTACCCTCTTCTGAGCTCTCTGAACTGTTCGTGTCTTCAACGAAGTTTGCAACACTTAGAGCTCTCCCAAGTCTGCAATGGAAATAGGTTGCACTTGTCCTCGGCCATGTATTCATGTTTCTCTTCAATGAACCCAATGCAGCAACTTAGATTTTGCAAAGAATTTTAGAACGAACATACTTGTTCATGACTTCTTTGGCATCTTCATGGTTTGAGTCTTCTTGTTGTCACAAATCTGCAACCAAAAAGCTGCGATGTTCGAAATCCGTCTAAGTCACTTTCCTCATGGATGCACCCACCCAAGCCCATCTTCCATTTATCTGTATGTTATCTTCGTGCCCTGTAGTGCCTCAGCACCAGGACACCATGCACATCAACCGATCGTCAAGTCTTAAGTTGTTAACTGACATCCGTCTGAAAGTTGTGATCCTCAATCGCAACTAAACTGACCCAAATTCTCTTTGATGGTGCACAACACGAATTTAGAACAGTGGAAAATGTACCCAACTACAATCCAAACCATGCATTCAACTAAACCTCCCTTCCCTGTCTGTTGTCTTCGCACCCTGTAATGTCTTTGCACTAGGACACCATGCACAATATCAACAGTGCACGGCACAAAGTTGTCACAGTGGAAATCATGTTCAACTGTCTAGCTTGTGACCAAACCTCATTATGCCATCCAAGTCACGACAGTGACCCAACTCACCGACTTCTCAAAGCACTTCTGCGATCATTGTTGCAACTTTGTGATGGTGCTTCTTCCGTCACCACATAATTACCTTCACAACCACCCATGTTTAATGCACCCAAACTAACCTTGCTCGCCTTCTTGAATTTCTGTGATCTGTCTCCTCAACGAGCTTGCCAAATTGTCCATCAATGCGGCTCTGATACCATCTCTCATAGGTCTGGCGAGCCTGTGGTCAAGCGGCGGAATCACCCGACGCTCCAAGTCACCCTTCGACACCACAATCATTTTTTTATTGGTAAAACCATAATAACTTACTTGATTCAAACTACGCCTTACTTCATTACAACTTTGTTTATTACTTATGTTATGTATGTGTTATCTTATACTTAGTTTCAAAAGTAAAAGAAACCATTCATACAAGTACAAATGAAACATATGTGTGGGCGGCCAAACCCTCCTAATACCCAAAAGACATCTTTACACAAAACCAAACAACGGTGTGCGAGCTAAACCCTCGTGCCACACAAAGAAATTTTTCATAAGGAGCTTTCGCTAAGTAGAAGTTGTGAAAGTCATACAATTGTTCAGCAAGATTCCTTCGTTTAACCTTCCTTTGTCATCGTAGAATGAACCACCTCAGACTTCATCTCTGTGATACCTGCATTTCTGTCTTTGTGCATGCTCGGTTCAGACTTTTCCTTCTTGCTACATCTTAGAGCGACCCTTCCTTCCTCGCCACCGTTCAATTTGTCTTAACAACTTCCTTGAGAAAGACTTGTCGAGATCTGTAAAGGCTCCTCCCCAAGGAATCCCAAGTTACCCTCAAGGGTCTACTTAGCTCCTCGGCGAGAACTCGTCTCCCTCCATGGTCGCTTCCTCAAACTCCTCATTCTGCGATTCTAAAGACGTGTCCCCTAACTCCCTGCCTTAGTCAAATTTCCAAATTCCAAGCTTGCACTTGGTTAAATAGTCATGTGCCCTTTCCTTACGACGTGACTCTTACAATTGGCGCGTCCCTTCGATCACAAGCCGGCGTGCACTCTTGGTTATTTGTCCACTTTTGTGGGTTCAGCCGACTAGTCAAGGGGTGCGCTCATCTTCCAAGTGCGTAGTCTTCCCCAGCCGACATCAACTTTCGGTTAAATGCGCCCAAATTATGCCTTCGTCTTTTTTCTTTCTCAACCGCATTGCAAGACATCCATCACATGTTTTGGGTGTTCACCTTTTCTTGGCTGACTTGTCCCACCGATGGGGCACCCAAATCTCCCATGGGTGTGCATCCTTGGTTTCGCATCCGTCAAGTCATCTCTTGTGTGTTTCATTGGGTGTGCATGCCTTCATCGCGCCCAACTTCACCAATCTTTCATTTCTTTTCGTCAGTGGAGAGCCTATGTCTTTGTGGGGCACCCACCCAACCAGCTCTTCAATCAAGTCACCAACCTCCATCGTAATTCCATCTTGGTGAAGTCGTACTTGGCTCATGTCGCATGCCCAAGTACCCAACTTCACTCATGAAATAATCAAATGTTCGCTCATGGAGAGAGCCTGCGCGCTCCAATCTAAGCTTGGGGTATGACAACTTTTGTTTTTCAAAACAACAGATCTACTCTCTTACACAACTAAGCACACAACTCTCTACCCTACTCCTATTCTTAAGCCTACAAAGAATTGCATCCTTAGACTCTCATCTTCATGTGCTCTCCCATGAAGGAGTCAAGCCCATACAATATTTGATACCAAATTAAACATTTGCAGAACCATGGGAGAGAGAATGCATAGAAAATTACTTACTTTTCTATTACATTATTGAGCATATGTATTTATACCTATACCTATGCATATGTATTTATACAATATTGAGCATAGCTCACTATAATTTACCTTATCCACTTTCACAATCAAACTTGGCTTTATCTCATTATCTTCACTAGTTATGCACTCATCTACATCTTTGACTTAGAGTGCAATCATTCTAACTTACTCACATAGGTCACCCCATGTGGTTACGAACATGTATGTATTAATTATATTCTATCGAAACAAATTTTGAGAAATTTAGATGTGGATTTGGAAATTGAAGAGTTGGAAATCGAAAAAAACTACTTTTCAAAACTTTTTTGAAATAAAATTGAGAGAGTTTATAAACATTAACTTTTTAAAAAGTAGGAGTTAAAGTATAAACTATGATATTATAGAAATAAATATAATACTATTAGAAAAAAAATATTATATATATATATATATATATATATATATATATATATAAATAAAGCATGTTACTCCATTAAACATAGATTGCAATTCCAAATTAGACTTGTCACTACTAGTACAGGCTGATCAATGCTGAAAGACTCATAAGATGAAAAGAATCTTTAAAAGAATATATTAGATTTTATTATTGATTAACAAATAAAAGTTTGAGCTTTATTTATGTGGTGTTAATATTTTAATTTCTGTTAATCATTTAGGTGGCAATCAGTTAGCTATCAAAGTAATTTTTAAATAGGATTACGTAAATGTAAAAAAGTAAACACATAAACGGATGTCTTTATAATAGCTAGGAAGTTAATGATTGAAATCACAGCCATTTATTTTGTGTGACTACTAAGAATATTCCAGCCATATTTAATCCTGTCCATAGAAAACTTATTAAGCACTAAACCCATATTAAATCTGCCCATTGTCAATAGGTATAGGCCTTTCGACGTAATTACACAATAAATTGAATTACAAAATAAGATATTGAAAATGAAAATTTGCGTTAGAAACCATAAAAAAAATGAAGTGATCGGGTTATCCCTAACACGTAAGAGCGTTACGTAGTGTAGCGATCTAGCGATAGCAATGCAAGTAGCATAGCGTAACGATGGAAAATGTTGGTTGGGCAGAGCAATAGAAGTGGTAGTTCCGATAACTAAATAGCCGTTGGTTGTGGATCAGTTGAATTTGCGCATATCTCTTTCCTCTCTCCCTTTCATGCACGCAGCGTTCAACTACTCTCAACTCCACGAAACATTGAAATTGCATCAAATCGCTAAGTATCTATCTCACCATTTCATCTATCATTTTTTTCGTTGAGCTTATTAGCGAGCCAGCGAAGCGGATTTATCTGCATTTTTGGTCTTTCGGGGTTGTTCTTTTGTCTTTTCCAAGATTTTTTTTTCTTTGTCTTAAGATTTGATACAAACAAAATAAAAATAAAAAATCGTGGCAAAATCATATGGAGAAAATGAAAAATACACCAAATAAAATGGAATATGATTGGTCGTCATGTTTACGAGTTTGATATCAAAATGGCAGAGTCGTAGAAAAAATGAAGATGTATCAGAAAAAAATGGTGTACAGTTAGGACAAAAAGCACTTGGTTTTGGGATTGCCGAAGGGTACGTATCGTATAAACCCGTTGATGGGTACGTATTGTATTGATGGGTACGTATCGTATCAACCCGTTGATGGGTACAGCTGAATTAGTATCGCATCAACCCGTTGATGGGTACGTATTGTAATTTGGATCAAAATTTATGCATCGAGCAGACCTGCGACTTACTCAGAATTCTCCACCTGGATGCGAACCAGACCGGTCATTTTGGAAAGTATCGTTGTATACTCCGGATTGGGCGCTGTCCTGAGCAACGGTTTTCTGGTTGTAAGGCGGATGAGGGTGTGAACTAGGGAAAAGATTTTCATGGTTGTTTGTTACTTAAAAATTTCAAAACATATACCGGGATAACTCTTTTGTTTACAAAGCACAGGAAATTTCAACAAAATTATAAATGGGAGAAGTAGTTCCAATGAGAGTTTAATTTTTTTTTGTGACAAAGACCGCTTTTTGGAGCAAGCACCCAATATACTTCGCTAAGTTCCGTTTCGTTTCTCGATCCACACAGCAGCAGACGTTTAAGCACAAGAAGCACAGGTTCAGTGATTTGATCCAACTCCTCTACTGTCCTTCCTCTCCCGTTGGTCTCACCTGCTTGGGCATCCTAAGGTGCCTTGGAAGGATGGGGTTTGAGGGGAAGAAATGAAAGGGTCCTTGGCTTTAAGGGATTGGTTCTGATTGGGAGGTTTGGGGGACCTGGTATTGACTTCGTAACATAAGTCGCCCTCATTCGTAAAGTCAGAGGGGAAGATGAGGCCAAGAAGATAAGGACTGGTGTGGGCCTTCCTTCGTTATGTTCAAGGCCCTCTTTCCTAAAGTAATAGGCTTTCCTGGACCCGGGCGGCCTTTTCTGGGCATGATGAAATGCAAGCACTTGGCTGAATACACGCGCTCACTTGATTGAATACACATTCCAAAGTGACTTTAGGGGAATAAAAGAAAGGGCCTGTTTTCCCTCTACGAACTACGAAGTCATCGATGTTAAGGTGAGCATACCAGGTAACGCAACCCTAGAGCAGTTAATATTCCCTTGGATTCCCTCCCACTAAGGAGTGGTTAGCTGAAAGAACTTCTAAGATAAGGCTCTAGAGGGCAGACGGGCCTTAACCTAAAGTATTTGAGGGGAATAAATAGAAGTGTCCTGTGCCGGTGTGGGCGGTAAGATCCTGGCCTTTTCACATTCAGTTAGAGTCCATTTTTTCACGCTCGAAGTATAGTTGCACATCCTCCCCTATCCCCCACCTATTTGAAGTAAGGGCTTCTTCTATGTTAGCCAGCGAGAGTGTTGCTGGGCGTGGAAGTGGTGTAAAGAAGGCAGGCCAGAGATATCTCTCCCACTCTCTCTCTGATGGTAGAGTTTCCCTCTATGTGTGTGTTTTTCGCCGCGCCATTTCCTTTAGGAATAAGAGGGAGGGAATGGCAGGGGGATAGAAAAAAGGTAAAACCATCCCCCCACCCCTGCTCCCTTATCTTCAGTCCCCCCAGCCTCCTTATTTCTGCTTGACCAGCTCAATAATAAATCTATCAAGTCTCTTGCCTCTGCCTCTGTCCCCTATACCTCTGAATCATCCCTGGGAACAAGGGCATATGGCGCGAGATCTGAACAGTGGGCGATTTCGGAACACTCAGAGTCACAGCGAGGGTTACGGTGGTCTAACAGAACGTAACAAAAGGAATGAACGTGGGTAGACTAGCACAGCTGCTAACTCGCGGTTGAAAACGCCGAAAAGTTTCATTATCTCTCAATTACTCATTTTCTTCTCAAGGCTGAAAATCCTATATAGGAACTACATTTACCAAAAACTAGTTATATTCATCTAATGTGTAAAAAAAAATTAGGATATACTTTGTTATTGATGATTTTTATAAATGATGTTGTATTATTAAAAAAACACAAAGATAGTCTCTACTAACATCTATATGCTTTAAGCAAATTTTTTGATTACTTTTAAATAAAATTCAACATAAACAAAACAAAAGTAATGGTAAATTTGGTTATTCTTAAATAAAATTAACATAAACAAAGCAAAGGTAATAGTAATAGGTAGTCCATATAAGGATATTACCATTATAGTTAATAGTGTCAAATTGGAGGTGACTCTTTCTTATAGGTATTTTAAACTTGAATTTGATTATAGTGATCATTAGAATTATTGTGTGGAAAATGGTGTAATAAGAGGTATGAAAAAAATCTATTCTATTGATCCAAAATAACAAAATAGGTTAGTAAACTATGTAAAAAAGAATGCAATGAAAAATAGAATAAGACAGACTAAAAATTAAAAAGAATAAATAAATAAAAAAAGATAAGGAATGGGAAATGAAAGGTCACTTAGCCTTCCTATTACCTCAACTCTCATTATTTATTCTTATAATTTCAGTCTTGAAAAGGGATTTTGTTTTTATTTTGTTGGAGAGAGAAGAGGAGGGATAAAAAGATATTAGTTGTATTGTAACCATAAAATGTCAAAATGAGAACTGACAAAACATTATAAATTAGTTTTCTCATTTGAATTTCTCACGTAAAATATCAATGTTTACTGTAAATTACCCATTTAAGTTTCTAGGGTAAAATCTCAATGTTATTGTGAATGTTTCTAAGGTAAAATCTCAATGTTTATTGTGCATCAATTATTATGTGAATTCACTATAGTATGCTTAGTGTGCTATGGTTCATTATTTGAGTTTAGCCGATGTTTGTGGATGGCTTGATTTCACTGCCATTTGGCTGAGATGATTTTTAATTCATAGTCAAAAATCAATTCCCTTAGTATCGTGTGAATTCCAACAATCAAAAGGATCTCACCATTATGTTTCTTATCTCATCATAAGATCATTGACCCTTAAGGATATTTTTGTTTTTAACCAATAGTTGTTATATATTATGGAGGCCGTTGGGAATTCATATAAGTAGCCTGCATCATTTGGGTGAGGTTGACCCTTAAGGATATTTTTGTGTCTAACCAATAGTTGTTATTGATTATGGAGGCCGTTGGCATTCACACAAGTAGTCTGCATCATTTGGGTGAGGCTATTGCCACGAAATAGATGTGGAGGATTTAGAGGTTTTCATTGCTGTGGAGGAGTGGCGTGCACTTGGACATCATCCTTACCTTTTCCATTCTCATACCACACGTCTCTGTGAACCATTGGATATCCAATTTTGTGGTGGTTTCTGTTATCACTCCAAGAAACTCCTTAGGGTCGTAGGCTAAGAATTCTTGGTAAGTTAAGAAATTGATAAGCAAAGTATGTGGACCAATGGGATAACTCAAGGGCTTAATGAGAAGAACAACTTATCATGCATCCAAATGAGCCAGTGCTTTTAGAAACCAATAATTAGATACAGTAATTGAAATGGGATATGAAGAACACTATTCTAGATAACCAAGTACATTAACATGCAGGGTCATACAAGATAGTAAGAGATCATTCAATTCAAATTTATGAGTTAAATAAGAAGATAACAGTTCTTAATAGTTGAGCTAAATTGAATCAAATTACAGAGCAATGTAACACATGAGAAAATCTGACAATGGTAGCAAAAGAAGACTGTCATTCATATCAAGATAAGAGTCTTAGTACATATGCCAAATTGTATCCAAAATG
>ML786545.1:0-47319 GCA_009831015.1 Picea engelmannii | reverse complement strand
TTTTCGGGTAGAAAAAGATTACCCACCCATTTCACTTTTCAATTCAATGTCATTATCAACCTAACAACGTGTTTCATTGATTTGAGTCACAGCATTGACTTGAAAACTAAAGCAGAAACTGTTATCTCCTCTCGCGTGGAAAAAATTGGGTTGAAAACTAAAGAAAAAAATGTTATCTCCTCTCGCGTAGAAAAAATTGGGTTGAAAACTAAAGAAAAAAATGTTATCTCCGCTCGCGTAGAAAATTTGTGTTGAAAACTAAAGCAGAAAATATTTATCTCCTCTCGCGTAGAAAAATTGTGGACAAGTTATCGGTTACGGCCGATGTACGCATACGTTTCCTTAATATTGATTGGGACTTACAACGTTTTTTTTTGTATTTACTTATTCTTGAAGTCACGTAACCTATTTAACATTTGACCAATCTCATCTAACCTGTTTATAATATAATTTCAGTGTAATTGTATTTGGTAAAGTTAAAAAATGGGATATAAACTAAACTTGAGAAAGACACAACAACTCAATAACAAAATCTAATTTTTATATTATTTAAAATCTCACATTATTCCAACATTTTTTCTTAATGAAGAAATGGATTTTCTAAACACCTAACTTGCTTTTAAAAATTTCAAATTTGATCTTTTTCAAGAGGCTTAGTAGATATATGAGCCACATTGTCACTTGTATTACAATAAATCAAATCAATTTCCTTTGACTCAATCTTCTCTCTCACAAAGTGGTGTTGTAACTCTATGTGCTTTGATCTTGCACATACACTACATTATGTGCCAATTTGTAGCACTTTGATTATCACACTTATGCATGTTGGTCTTTTTTGCAACATTTATTTTGATTATCATCCACATATAAAGATATCAAAGAAACATTTATTTATTTTTTATCTTTCTTAGCATACAAGTTAGGATCACTTTTGTTTTTCACAAAACCTTTGTGATAAAAGAATGAATCAATCTTTATATACCACGATCTTTGTGGTTGCTTCAAACCATATAAGGCTTTCCTTAACAACAATATGCTCATGTCCCTTCTTTACAAACCCTTTAGTTGAACCAAATAAACCTCTTCTTTTAACTCACCATTAAGAAAAACAGATTTGACATCTAACTGATGTATTTTCCATTTATGTTTTGTAGCTAATGCAATTAAATTTAGATTTGTACAACTGTTTGCTTCCTATAGGGACTTTGTTTTCGAGCAGTTCTATTAATTCCCATGTTTAATTCTTCATAAGAGATTCATATTCTTCATTCATTGCATTTCTCCATTAATCATGTTCTTTAGTTTGTTCATAGTTTATAGGTTCTACAACATTCATTGCATGGGACATCAATGCATAATCTTTATACATTAAAGGTGGTTGAGTTTGCCGTGATGACCTCCTTGGTCCTTCACTGCTTCCATCTCTCTTCTTCTTTGTGGTGACTCTTCTCCACTTGATGTATCATGACTGCTTGAAGTGTCCATGTTGTTTTTATCTTGTTGTTGACCATGTTCTTGTTCATGTTCTGATCATGTTTAACAACTGCTTCTATTTTGACATAATTATCATTGTCTCTAAAAATATGCCATATACCAGTATCATTCATTTTATAAATTTTATCTACATTCTCATGAAATACCACATCTCTACTTGCAAACAATTTATGTGAACTGGGATAAAACAACTTGTATGATTTTTTATTAGGATAGTAGCCAATAAATATGCACTTAATTGATTTTGCATCAAGTTTTATTCTCTCATATTTAGGAATATGTGCAAAGGCCTTGCATCCAAACATTACAAAAGGATTTTGAAAAACTTCAAAAAGAGTTTGAAAATCTAATCTCTTACTTGGACTCATATTTTTTAAATAAGCAGCCTTATTAATGCCTTCATCCCAAAAACCATTAGAAATGTTTTAACCTTGTAGCATACTACGAGCACATTCCACTGATGTTTTGTTTTTCCTCTCTGCAACCCCATTTTGTTGAGGTTTATGAGGTATTGTAAATTGTTGTTGGATCCCATATCATTTACAATAATTTTTAAACGCTCCTAATGTATATTGACCTTGATCAGACTTGAGAATTTTAATGCATTTGCATGTCTCTTTTTCAACCATAGTTATGAATTCATTAAAGTACTCAAATGCATCACTCTTCCTTCTTATGAAATAGACCCAAGTATACCTAGATCTATCATCAACAAAAATAAGAAAGTACCAAGCACCACCAAGTGATCTAGTTTGCATAGGTCTGACATACATCTTTTGAATTGATTCAAGTATTTTAGATTGTTTTTTCTCTTTATGTATGGGAAATTCCTCTCTATGATGCTTACCAAGTGCACATGCTTCAAATTCAATATGATCATTCTTCATAACTGGAAGACCTTCAACCATTGATTTCTTTTGCAGTAATATTAAACCATTGTGATTAACATGTCCATACATTTGATGCCATAAATACTATGTTGACATTGTTTTAGATGCCAATGCTAGATGATTGTTCATAGTCACGTCTAGCTTAGACAATCCTCCAACTCTGGTACATGTGGAAACAACTGTAATATCCCTCGGTAGTGCCCTAGTTATATTATGAATTGTAATCATGTTTATGAATTGTAAATTATGTATTGTAGGTTGGTGAGCCAAGTATTGATAAGTTGATAGGCTTATGTGTTTATTAGGTCGGAGAGTCTAAGTGTTAAAGGCCAGGAGCTTGTTTTGTATATGTAATATGCAGAACATTAATAAAAATATAAACATTGATGCGTGCAGACCGACCACAAAGAAAGAGTGATGGGGGACTAAGCTTCCACAAGGTGGGTAAGGGAAAAGGGGCTGAAAGGTTGGAAAGAGAGGCTAAGTGTTGAGCCTAGCGGATAATTTTAGGGGCTTAAGTCCTTAGGAATAATAATTTATTATTATTCCAAAAGCTATGTGAAATGTGTGTTTTTATCCTAAGTTCTTGGAAGGGGGAACATGTGCAAAAAGGGAACGCATGCTGATGGAGCGCATGCAGCCTCATGGTCGACATGTGTCGGCCCAAGCACATGCAATTTAATCGAAGAATTGAACCAAGATGGGGGTTGATCCTCCATTTCGTCATCCGTTGTCTGAACCGATGGATCTCTGTGTCTGAGTTCTGTAAGCCTCACGCAGCTCTGAAAACTGAAGCATGTGATGTTTTCTTGAGAAACTGATACACCTCTGTCTGAACTGTTGAGTCTGTGTTCGACCTCTGTGTGAATTGCTTGTCACACATCCTGCAAATGGGTGTTACCTGAACCGTGTTGTGTTTTAGTGGCATGTTGTCATTTCTTATTTCCACACCTCATTTTCTTGTTGATGTTGTTGTTATCTTTCACTTGCGGGAATTGAATTGGGAACTGGTGGAAGAACCGTGTTGTTAGGCCCATGGTAGAAGAGACAGGTTGTCAATCTTGAGAGCAACTCTCTCCAGGTGAGAGAGTTTGTTGGGAAGTGGTTTTCTCCCAGAGTGATTCCAACACCACCTACAGAGCTCTGAGAATTCCTGATCCGGCCTGTTTCTGAGGACCAGAGGCGAGGTGAAGCACAGATGGATTATTCTTGTGAAGGTGTATACTCCCGAGCGGAACAGGCATGTGGGGAATGAGAGTTTGTGAATAGTGGGTGTAAGAAGGCTCCTGGAGAGAATCCTTCCAATGGCTCTGTGCAGTTTTCCTGTAACCTCAGCCTAGTCTAGGATTCCCTTGCCTTGGGTGGAGCTTAGTCCCATCTCGAGGGTGACCCACTGCTGAGAGTGATGAGCAGTGTGGTCTAAGGTTGGGAGGTTTTTGGAAGGTCTGCACATGGTTGGTGGAGTTACTACAGTTTCAAATATAAGTACATGCATGTGTTTAATTTCGATAAAAATGCATGTCTATGATGCTTGCAATAATATCATGTATTCCGTTGCAATGATATTTATTGTTAATTCCATTAATTCTGTATGTTAGCAATAATTATATGTTTACTATGTGTTAAGTCATTTAACTTCATTTAAATGCATACTACATAAGTCTGAGAATGTTTTCGCGTAGTAGCATTGTCCGGCAAGTGGGTTGATGGCTAGGGACATTACAATATGGTATCAGAGCCCAAGGTTTCAACGTTGATCCTAGATCGGTTGGATAAGTGGTATTTGGACCCAAGGTTTCGAGACGAAACTGTGTCTGGAGGACTAATTTCGAACTTGAGAATGTTTCTGAGTGCCAAGGGGTTACTTGGTCGTGTGCGAAGCTCAGGAGAAGTAGCGGTAGAATAAAATCACAGTCGGTGTGGTATTTGACCACAGAGATAAAGGGCACTCAACACTTGGGGTGTTGGAGATGTAGGACCTGTTCGGAAGATGGGAAAAACCTTTACAACCATTAGATCTGGAGAAGGTGTCGGGAGGATATCCAAGAAGCCTTTTGAGAGTTCAGGTGTCGGGAAAATCCGAGTGCACTGAGACACAAACCCCTAAAACCCGAAACTCCGAAGTCCCAAGAAGATCTACACCGTAGATCTGGGAAAAATATCTCGTCTATTGGATCGAGCAGAAGAGCAGAGAGTAGTTTTGGGAGTTCTCCTGTCGGGAGAAATGGAATGTGCTGATGCACAAACTCCCGAAGACCAAAATCGTGAAATCCCAAAGAGATGAAGTAGTGGGTCAGGTTGACGTCACTTGGATGGATGTGGACCCATGGGATGTGTGCCACATTTAAGTGGGCCCCGAAGGAAAAGTACACACAGTGGGGTCGGATGGCGTCACCTGAGGTAACGTGGACCTTCTTAAGTACACCACATGTCACCACCATGGTTGGAGACAGTTGTGCTAAGGTCGAAAGTTCAGAAGTCGGGAGTTGGAGAGGGAAGTGAGTGTGAGAGCCTCCAGGACCAAAACCCTGAAACTCGAAACCTTGAAGTTTTGATTAGAGAACCTTGAGATCTAGTGCTTGGTCATGAACGATGGTCATGTGGGTTGGGAAACTGAGAGAAAAAGGGCTAAGGCATGAGTGCACTACAGAGCCGAAAAGAACTCGAAAAATTCATGGAAACTAAACATTTTCTTTAATCAATTTGTTTATGAATGCTGTGGGATTTGTTAAGAAATAATGACCTAACAAATTTCGGTTGTCTTCACGTTGTGATGCAGAAGTTCAACAAGCACCAGTACCAAATAGAATTTTCACTGAGTGCAAAATAAATGGAAAGGGCACAGACAACTTCCAGTTCCGAGGATGAAGAAAAAGGAATGGATGTTCATTTGGGAGTTGAAGGATCGAACTCCAATGGCCATGGAGAAGAGATATATAAAGAAGGAAACATGAGCATGATCATTGAAGGATTGCAAAAAGATGCTCAAAATTGTCGAGCAGATAGCAGAAAGCTCAGAAAAGCTTAGGAAAAACAAGGAGAATTCAACATAAAGTTGTTAAAGAGTTTGGAGATAATAGAAAAGAAGTTGGATAAGGAGAGTGACTCAAGCATAACAGTGAGTCACCAAACTTCTAAGGGAAGAAGGTCAAGGAGTGTGGGTAGACATCATATTCACTCCCAAGGTCGCTCCAAGAGAAATACACATAGTAGTTCAAGCCCATCCCCTACCAGAAAGCATAGGAGATCTAGAGTGGATGAATTGAAGGGAGAGATGAACAAGATTAAGCCTCCTACGTTTGATGGAGAACATCAGAAGGAGGAAGACACCGAAACATGGTTGCTTGGTATGAGGAAATAATTCAAACTACATAATTATTCCTCTCATGCGGAAGGAAGAATTGAGATGTATCAACTGAAAGGAAAAACATCCATGTGGTGGGATCAACTTGTGTAGGTGCAACACATTAGATAGAAAGATATCACTTGGAAGGAATTCAAGAGGTATTTCGAGACGAAGTATTTGACTAAGAGATATTATGACAGAAAGATGAAAGAGTTCTTTGAACTCAAGCTAGGCAGCATGACCATTGATGAGTATGAACGTAGGTTTTTGGAATTGTTGAAGTATGTTTCATTCATCAAAGAGGAAACTATCAAGATTCAAAGGTATTTGAGTGGATTTCCATCTTCCATTGGGGACAAGATCCATTATGATAACCTTAAGACCATGGAAGAAACAATAAGAGTGAAATTATTATATGAACAACAAAGAGAAAAGCCTACATTTCGGAAGGCTTGGGATGACAAGAAGAAGTTTAAGAAAGAGCAGAGGAAGAAGGGAAACAAACCTCCATTTTTCAAAGACAGTCCTCAAGGACAACCATTGTTTAGAGAGTCGAGAATGGTCGACGTAGGGGAACAAAGGCCAAGATATACACTTATTCAGTGCTAGGGCTGTCAGGGAAACCATAAGTACAGAGATTGTCCCCACAAAATTGGCAAAGTGAGAGTTGTCCATAATGTTCAGCAAGCTGAAACAGTGGAGGACATGAGCAGTAGAATGCCAAGGATCTATGCATCCATGGAAAAAAAGCAAGATGAATTTCAATTGCACCTAATTAAAGTAGAAGGTATGATTAACAACCAACCATTTACTATTTTAATTGATTTAGAGGCTATCCATAGTTATGTAGATCCTAGAGTGGTGGAAATTTTTCATTTGTCAAGAAGCAAACATGAAAAGTCTTGGTTAGTGTAGTTGGCTACAGGAACCAAGAGAAAATTCATAGATTTATTTAAGTCCTATTCAGTGGACATGAATGGACTGAGCACAAAGCCTGAATTGAATATTATGCCTTTAGGGTCTTATGACTGTCTAATTGGGATGGACTAGTTGGACCAACACCATGACATCTTGGACTGTCGTAACAAGGCATTCACTTTCCTGGATGAGGAAGGGAATCAGAAAATAGTCCAAGGAATTCCCAGAGCTGTTGCTATCAGATAAATGTCAGCAATGCAGCTAAAGAAGTGCTATAGAAAAGGTTGTCAATTATTTGTAGCCCATGTGGAGGAAGCATTTAGGGATGAAGTCTCAAAGATTGGAGATCATGCGGTACTAAAGGAGTTTGAAGATGTATTTCAGGAGGTACCCGGATTACCCCCGAAGAGAGATATTGATTTCTCTATAAACTTGATGCCTGGAGCAGCTCCAGATTCGAAATCTCCTTACATAATGAGTATGTCGGAGCTGAAAGAGTTGCAATTGCAACTTGAAGATCTTTTGAAGAAGGGATACATATGCCCAAGTGTGTCACCTTGGGGAGCCCCAGTCCTGTTCGTGAAGAAGAAGGACGGAACGCTGAGATTGTGTATCGATTTCAAACAATTGAACAAAGTGACTGTAAAGAACAAGTATCATTTTTCAAGGATTGATGACCTCTTCAATCAGTTGAAGGATGTGAAGATATTTTCGAAGATAGACCTCAGGTCAAGATATCACTAGGTAAGGATAAAGGATGAAGACATCAACAAGACTGTCTTCAGAACAAGGTATGGTCATTACAAGTTCACAGTGGTGTCGTTTGGGTTGTCGAACACACCCGTTGTTTTTATGTGTCTGATGAATGGCGTATTCAGGGACTATCTAGACAAGTTTGTCATAGTATCCCTAGATGACATTATGATGTATTCCAAGTCAGAGGAAGAGCATGAACAACATCTTAGGATGGTGTTTCATGTGCTAAGAGAGCACCAACTATATGCCAGGTTGAGAAAGTGCTCATTTTATCATGAGAAGATCCATTACTTGGGGCATATTATCTCAAAGGATGGGGTAGTTGTAGATCTTGAGAAGATTGAATCCATTAGAGGATGGTCAGTGCCAAAAAACATGACAAAAGTTTGATCCTTCATGGGATTAGTTGGTTATTACAGAAGTTTTATCGCAGGGTTCTTGAGGATAGTTGACCCTATCACTTCCTTGCAAAGGAAGGAGAAGAAGTTTTAGTGGACATAGGATTGTGAAAAAAGCTTATAGCAATTGAAGCAATTGTTAACCAGTGCTCCAATCTTGAGGATTGCAGATCCAAACGAATATTTTGTGGTGTGCACTGATGCGTGCAAAGAAGAATTGGGAGGGGTCCTTGGTCAGAATGGATTCGTAATTTATTATGAATCCAGAAAGTTGAAATAGCATGAAAGGAACTATGCATCTCATGATTTGGAGTTGGCATCCATAGTACACGCTCTAAAGAAATGGAGGAATTAACTCATGGGAAGGAGGTTCGAAATGAGGATAGACCATAATGGTCTGAAGTATTTGTTTGATCAGCCAACCTTGAATACTAAGCAAAGTAGGTGGTTGGAGTTTCTCTGTGAGTACGATTTTGATATTAAGCATATCAAAGGGAAGGAGAATAAAGTGGTTGATGCACTCAACAGAAGAGTACATGAATTACATGCTACAACCATTAGCATGTACCGAAATGATATAAAGGGCAGAATTTTGAAAGATGCAAATGCAGATTTGTAGTACATGGAGCTAGTAGCAAAGGTACTGTAAGGTGAGATGTCACAGAAAGTGGAAAATTATAAATTGGAAACTAACAGAATACTTTTTTATAAACACATGATTTATGTACCTAATGTTCAGGACTTGAAATGTATGATTTTTCATGAAATGCATAATGTGCCTTATGCAAGGAACCCTGGATATCAGAAAACCATGGCAACAGTCAAGAGCCATTATTTCTGGCTAGGTATGAAGAAGGATATTGTTGAATACATCGTCAGATGTATGGAGTTCCATAAGGTTAAAGTTGAGCATAGGCACCCAGCAGGGTTGTTGCAACCTTTATGCATTCCTGAGTGGAAATGGGAAGTGTTGACAATGAACTTCATCACAGGATTGCCCAAAATAGACAAGCAACATGATTCAATTATGGCGGTGGTGGACAAGCTTACGAAAGCTACCCATTTCATTAAATTAAATACTACTCACAAGGCAGTGGATGTTGTTGACATCTTTCTTAAGGAAATAGCATGATTGCACAGAATCCCTAAGACAATTGTGTCTGACAGAGACCTAAAATTTACTTCAAATTTCTAGAAGGGGTTGTTCAAAGGATTCGGAATGAATCTGAACTTTAGCGCAACTTATCATCCTGAGTATGATGGACAAACAGAGAGGGTGAATAGAGTAATAGAAGAGATACTGAGGATTTATATAATGGACAAACCATCGAAATAGGAAGACTACCTACATTTGGTAGAATTCACCTACAACAATGGGTATCAAGCATCATTGAAGATGAGCCCATTTGAAACACTTTATGGCAGAAAGTGAAATACTCCAGTAAGATGGGATAATCTAGTTGATAGTGCAGTAGTTGGGCCAGAGTTGCTCAAGGAAATGGAAGAACAAATGCTAAAAATTAAGAAAAATTTAAAGGTTGCCCAAAACAGGTAGAAAAGTTATGTTGATAAGAACAGAATCCATAGAGATTTTAAAGTGGGTGATCATGTTTTTGTGAAATTAAAATCCAATAGAAGTTCCCTCAAGCTTGGAAACTATGCCAAGTTGGCAGGCAGATTTTGTGGGTCATTTGAAATCCTAGAAAGGATTGGGCCAGTTGCATATATGCTTGCATCACCTGCATCCATGAATGTACATAATGTGTTTTATGTTTCATTGCTTAAGAAATATATACCTGATTCTAATCATGTAATTGATTGGAATGTGATTCAGGTGGAACAAGAAGGTGTCTTGCAAGTGCATCATGTGCGCATATTGGATCGGAAAAGAAAACAGCTCAGGAATCGAGCCATAGGGCTTGTAAAGGTCCAGTGGACCTAGTACAGTCCTAAGGAAACAACATGGGAGCATGAGGATGCTATGCGGGCAGAATACTAGCATCTTTTTTAATATTTTGAAAATCTTGTTGATGTTGTGTAAAGAGTTGCACTGAGGACAGTGAAAAAATAAGGGGAGGGTATTGTAATATCCCCTGGTAGTGCCCCAGTTATATTATGAATTGTAATCATGTTTATGAATTGTAAATCATATATTGTAGGCTGGTGAACCAAGTATTGATAAGCTAGTAGGCTTATGTGTTTATTAGGCTAGAGAGCCTAAGTGTTAAAGGCTAGGAACCTATTTTTGTATATGTAATATGCAGAATATTAATAAAAATATAAACATTGATGCGTGCAGACCGACCACGAAGAAAGAGTGATGGGGGACTAAGTTTCCATAATGTGGGTAAGGGAAAAGGGGTTGAAAGGTTGGAAATAGAGGCTAAGTGTTGAACCTAGGGGCTAAGCTTAGGGGCTTAAGTCCTTAGGAATAATAATTTTTTATTATTCCAAAATCTATGTGAAATGTATGTTTTTATCCTAAGTTCCTGGAAGGGGAAACGTGTGCAAAAACGGAACGCATGCTGATGGAGCGCATGCAGCCTCATGGGTAACATGTGTCGGCCTAGGCACATGCAATTTAACCAAAGGATTGATCTGATATGGGGGATGGTCCTCCATTTTTTCGTTCATTGTATAAACTAAGGGATCTCTACGTCTGAGTTCTGTAAGCCTCACGCAACTCTAAAAAATGAAGCCTGTGATGTTTTCTTAAAAAATTGATACACCTCTATCTGAACTGTTGAGTTTGTGTTCAACCTCTACGTGAATTTCTTGTCACACATCCTCCAAACAGGTGTTACCTAAACCGTGTTTTGTTTTAGTGGCTTGTTGTTGTTTCTTTTTTCCACACCCCATTTTCCTGTTGCTGATGGTGTTATCTTGAACTTGCAAGAATTGAATTGGGAACTGGTGGAAGAACTAGGTTGTCAATCCTGTGGTAGAAGAGACAGGTTGTCAGGCCTGAGAGAATCTCTCTCCAGGTGAGAGAGTTTGATGGGAAGTAGTTTTCTCCTAGAGTGATTCCAGCATCAGCTACGGAGCTCTGATAATTCTTGATTCGGCCTATTGCCAAGTCCCAGAGGGGAGGTGAAGCACCGATGGACTGTGCTTGTGAAAGTGTATACTTCTGGGCGGAACAGGCATGTGGGGAATGAGAGTTCGTAAGTAGTGGGCATAAGAATGCTATTGGAGGGGATCCTTCTGATGGCTCTATGCAGTTTTCCTGTAACCTCAACCTAGTCTAGGATTCGCTTGCCTTGGGTGGAACTTAGTCCCAGCTCGGCTCGGTGTGACCCATTGCTGAGCATGATGAGCAGCATGGTCTAAGGTTGGGAGGTTTGTGGAAGGTCTGCACATGGTTGGTGGAGTTACTACAGTTTCAAAGATAAGTATATGCATGTGTTTAATTTCGATAAAATTTCATGTCTGTGATGCTTGCAATATTATCATGTATTCCATTGCAATGATATTTACTGTTAATTCCATTAATTCTGTATGTTAGCAGTAATTATATGTTTACTCTATGTTAAGTCATTTAACTTCATTTAAATGCATACTACGTAAGTCTGAGAATGTTTTTGCGTAGTAGCGTTGCCCAACAAGTGGGTTGATGGTCGGGGACGTTAAACAACCTTGTAGTGATCGTGGATATCATTTACAACACACCTTGACTTCACAACTTCCACCTTTAAATCATTATCAGTAATTGTGGAAATAGATATTAAATTTTTTTTATGCCCAGAACATACATCACATTATGAATCTGTCTCATTTGTCTATCATGTAAGTTCACAATTATTACTCCATAGCCTTGAACTTTATGTGACATGTTATCTCCTAAGTATAAATGTGTTCCATCAATATGCTCATAATATTCATCATACCATTCTTTATTACAAGACATATGAGTTGAGGCACCAAAATCAATAAACCAAACATTATTATGACCAGTCTTTTCCATTATAGCTTTTCTATCTTTGTTTGGACTCATGATTCTTTCTCTTAAAACAATCTTTAACAAGGTGCCCTGGTTTGCCACAATAATCACATTCAATATTTCTCTTAATATAAGTATCGTATTCCATTTTATTTTTTTTCTTGAAACCCTCCTATGTTTTTGTCCCACAGTTTACCTCTATGTTTACCTTTTGATATCAATTCCAAATCTGAACTATGAGAGCCCAAATCATAATTCTTCATCATATTCTTCATCAAAAGTAGGGGGCTTTGGACTCTCTAAAAGTGCTGAAATAAATACTTTATAATCTTACATTAAATCTTTCAATGTGATGGTTACCAAATAAGTACTAGATACTTTTTCACCAATATCACCCAACTTATCACTTAGATCTTTGATGCCACAAATAAAATTGATTATAATTTCATTTGTTGAATCCATTTTAATAAAAAAAAAACTTAGTTTTCAAAACTAAGATACTTTTTCACCAATGTCACCCTACTTATCACTTAGATGTTTGATACGAGAAATGAATTTGATTATAATTTCATTTGCTGAATCCATTTTAATAGACAAAAGCTTAGTTTTCAAAACTAAAATACGGTTTGCATTAATTTCATACAAACTTTTGAACATGTCTGATGTTTCTTTGGAGGTTTTGCACTCTCTGATGTGAGGAATTATGTTGTCCTTTACCTACATTCGCAGCAGCACCTTAGCTTTCATTTCAAGTTTATCCCAATCTGGAGGGGGTAGCAACGGGTTTGGGCTCAGCACAATTGACCATGGGTTATATGCTTCCAACACAGTCATTAACTTAAACATCCAAATAACGTAATTTTCTCCATCCAATTTAGTCAATTCATTTAATTATGAATGTGCAAGAGGATTAGCAAGTTGTAGCTAAAGAATAAATTTTCCTTTCTACGCTGGGTCACACGATGGCTTCAAAGCACCGGTCGCTTTTTTTCAGCAATCCAAATTCTGGTGCCTACTCCCTCTCCGGGAAGAAAACACAGCCTCCAGCGACTTGCTGCAAATCTACAACCACATGTCGGCCTCAACACAACTCATACGGCATCCAGTTTAAGCCTTACACAGAACTCGTACGACAAGCGAATTCAACCGCACAGCTACGGGCGGCTCCTTCACGTTGCTTCTTAAGGATCTCCCACTTCATACAAAAAATAACGCAACAATGTCCTTACACACAACAATTTCCTCACGATCTTGGGAATAGTCTCTCTCACGATAGGTAGTGGCTTCGTCTTCGTTCCACACGGACTTCAGGAATCCTCAACTCTGATACCTACTCAAAATCGAGAATTTAGACACAACAAAATATAGACTCCAGAAATTTAGACCATGCTCACACACATTATATTAATCACAGAAATTAATTACAGACCATGCTCACACACATTATATTAATCACAGAAATTAATTACAGACCATGCTCACACACATTATATTAATCACAGAAATTAATTACATTTTATAACTGAAGCTCACATAACCAACTTGGACCAACCTCCTACAATTGTGGATCTGAAACTGAAACCACTAGCACACTGAACTTGAAAAAAGCTCACGATAACTCAATAACAAATCTCCTAATTTCAACATTATTCCAACATATAACTCACTATAAACATATAGTGACAACATCAATATTACATTATTCCAACATCTCCTAATTTCAACATTAATCCAACATATAGCTCACTATAAACATATAGTGATAACATCAATATTACATTATTCCAACATATAGCTCACTATATACATATAATAAAATATAATAACAAGATCAATATTAATTTAATTAATTTGAAATTAGAAATTCAGAGACCCTCCTTTAATGCTTACTTTACAAATTACAATATTTAATCACAATTATAAAAAATTATAACACTTGAACTTTTGTTTGTCTGGTCTTCCTCAGCACTGAAACTCACTCTGCAATCACACGACTTCCGCTCTTTCTTCTTCCTCTTCTTCGAGCTTTCCATCGACACATTTAAAGTCAAAACGCCTCTAACCATCTTTCTTGCATTTGTATATTGAACAATTTGACAACTTGGCTCATCGGGGATTCCGTGATAAAAGTTGACAACTATTGATGCATTCTATGAACTTGCCTTCATCTATCGGATTTTTTCTTTCGCCTATCCTTCAGTATCTAGAAGAAAAGTTTGGATACGGAATGTCCTCAACATTCCTTTACACAAGGTGACTTCCAATTAAAACAATGTACTTGATACTGGGGCTCCGAGCTTGCATCAAAATACAAGTTCTTATTTTTACATAAACACTTACACACAAAATCTTGTACCAAAATACAAGGTCTTATTTTTACATAAACACTTACACACAAAACTTTAAACTCACCAAGTAAATGTAACCTGTAATTGTCGATCTTGGAGAACCGAAGTACAACAAGAGTCTACAACTTATAACATACTCGACATAATCAAACTAGTAACTTGTTCTTGTGGCACCGAAAAACACGCAAGAACTACAAGGTTGAATTACATCATTCTTCTCTATATTTGGTTCTGCATTACAATTCTTCACATTCTATAAAACTACAACAAATTACACACCACACATATAAAAATATATATCTAAAAAAAACAAAGAAAACCATCTACGGTGGCTTCCAGATAGTTATAATCTTTTGGTCTTGTTCAAAATATTCTGCAGCGTTTCCTCGCTTTTCTCCCATCAGCCCAGATCAGATGCCTTTCCTCGCCTCTCTCCAGATCCATGTGCAGATCTGCTCTCTACCCGAGAGAGAAACAATGGTGCCAGCAAATCGCTCCTCCTCTCCACGTTACATTACACGGCAGTCAACAACATCAGTCTTTTTGTCTCACGGCAGATGCAATGCAATTATGTGACTCTCTCTTCCACGTTGGCTCGTGCTCTTTCACACCAGTTCAACTATATCATTTCCCGTTGGTTCGGATTTAACATACAACAGTCCATTACCTCTGTAATATTAGATTTCGGCTCTTCTGCCTGCACAAATGAAACAACGGCCTCAGTGTTCGATCCGAGTGTTCATTGATTCCATAGAACTCTCAACAGCAATCTCTCTCATCGGTCTACAACAACGATGAACGTCTACAACAATACAGTGATGGCTCTTCAAATTTTGACGATTCTTCAAACAGTGGTCTGTGACTGTGATCGCAGCAAAATTCTGGACGGCTGATACTCATGCCTGAACACCATCTTCCTTTCACCTCATCCGTAGCGGCTTTCTCCTCCAGTCGGGTCTCTATCTGCATGCATAGCAGCTCTCAAACGTTGGATTGCGGCAGGAACAAATTAACAAAATGATGACTCACGCCCGGTCATAGCTAATGCTCTTTACCAAAGCTCTGATACCAAATTAGAAATTCAGAGACAACCACTATTACAGAAATAACTCAATTGTATTACTACAATGTTACACACATACATAGGTAAATATATAGCTGGATTAGATCCAACCGATTTCATATTTGGAGGGAGTGGTTGAGAAGATATCTCAACAGCCTCCTACAAATCTTCAACCAACCCAATCTAGTCTCGCTTTATTCTAACATTTGAGACATAACATTTAATAGGAAATTAAAGCAATGAATGTTATGAAGTCATCTACAAAAAAAAATGAGGATGCGTTATAGGTTCGGGGAGATTTTACATTTGTTTTATTTTGTTTCTTTAATTATAATATTGTTTGGGATATATTTTTTTCAGTTTAGAAGATGGGCAATATTGTGGGTGCGTTCTCTTTGAAGAGAACGCCCAGGCTATCATATCAGGCCTCCCACTTGAACTGGAAAGCATCACGTCTTTCCTACTAATTTAAGGATGAAACCACAGAAGGGAAATATGCTTCCTGCAATCGCTGAATATGATTCTCTTTGCCAAGAATGAACTGTGAATCACAGAAGGTGAGTGTTGTGGACCTTTGTGAAGCTGCTGGAGTGGTGAGGATGTGCCGCTCAAAAACAGAGAGTGAACGGGTTGCTGTTGCTGAAAAAGGAAGGGAAGATGATAGTGTTATCATGAGGATTTATCCATGTTGCTGAAGAAGAAGGTACTGGAGCAGTAACAAAAAGTATTTGAATCGCACGAGCTCTGAGAAACGAAAGAGATGGCACAAAATGTGAGTGAGTATCCCAATCTGCTATTTCCAAATCTTTGATGAAGGGCAAGGGGGAAGTTGATATTGTCGCACATCGCTGTGGTGTTGATCCCTTCGACTGCTCTCTCTTCATATTAGGGTACTGGGAGAGGAGGCCTGGATGTGCTAAGTGTCCTAAAGTTGTGAGGAAAAAAAGTATTAGTTGGTGCGTACAGCCACTGTGCACGAGGCTCTTTCAATAGAGAAATTAATGCATGGACTTTTGAACTAGTTTTGGATACTATATCTGGCTTTACTTCATGTTCATCAAGAACCTTTGGTGAACTAAAAAGGTCAAATTCTACAAGTTGATTACAGTACAATCGACATTGTGGCTGATATTTCAATGGCTGTTTGATGCATTTCTGGTAAAACACATGTGAACCGATGGTTATGATAGCTTCTAACGGCGGTGATAAACAAACTAGACAGTCAAAGTCATCTCCAGCTTTGAAAACGGATAGTAGTTGTTGGAGCCAATTGGGATGGCATGAAACATTTTCTATTCTTAAAGCTTTTTTTTTTTTTCTGTCCCTAATGATGGATGGGTGTCCCTAATGATGGATGGGTGGAGTGTCTACTTGGTTTTGTTTCTAAAATTCACACACAATTAAATATCCAAAAAAAACATGCACAAATCCGCACACAGACATGCATCATCACAAATTTGGCAGATCCCTAAAGTTCAATGAATGACTGAAGAAAAATTATTTAGTACATTGCCTGAATTAACTACTCTTCTGTCTCCTTTTTCCATGCCATTGTAGAGTTTACATTCCTCATAGGATAGTTCTACTAGATGGATCGGCATATATTTAGTGAGAAGTTACACCGTGCTCTACCTATTGATTTTCATATCTTTAGTCCTATTAAGAGCAACATGATCTCCATTAAATCCTGCAATTGCAAACAGCCACTCTCATTGCCTTGAGATAGTGGGCTTTGAACTAAAGTGTTCCAATAGGATTTGATTGAAAAAGGTTCAAAAGGCAAGACTACCATCTACTTAAGCAAATCAAATGTTGTTTTTTTTTAATTGGAGTACCCGTTGCTGCTCACCTCCTTTCAACATTCAAAGTTATTGCTACTTTGGTTGGTTGGTTTAGTAGCAATATTGTTTTTATGGAATGCACTTCATCAAAAATTACTGTCAACCACTTCATCTCCTTAATAGGTGAGCTTAGACGAGTTAATCTTGAACCAAGATTCCTGAAGGTTGTCAAAACAATATCAAATTTAGAGCTCTCATTGGCTTCCTTCATGTGGTCACCACAATGGTATAGAAAAACTTTCACGCTTCCCCGTTTAGTGTGTTCCTAAAGATGATTTATGCAATGTGCTTTGTGTCGGTGCTCTCCCATTGAAGGGAAGGAAAGGCCAGGCTCAATATAGATAATAAGGTATGTAACCCTAGGTGTGCATATGTGCATCTGAAGCATGAATTGAAGGATCTATGCAGGGTTATTTATGGACTAGATAATCAATCAATTAGAATAGCATAACAATACACTAAATGATTAAATCACAATATCATAGAAAGAAGAAAGAATTGTAATTGCACAAAAAAGTTGTGTTCATTGTGATAAACTTGGATCTTTATAACAATACATAGCCTCATAGAACAAACAGTTAGCTGCTCTTGATTGAACGCTTACAACAATTGATTTTAGAAAACTACTCATGCATTTTGCATGCATTATTTAGTCACACAATCTATATCTGAATACTAACTTACATAAAAGAAAACTGATAGATTGCATCATGTCAGATGATTGACAAGACTACATCAATTACCAACATACTCCCCCTTGATGCTGAGAGGGCTCACAATCTGATCTCGAAGTTTCAAAAACTCGACTTTAGCAACTCCCTTAGTGAAAATGTCTACAAGTTGTTCTTAGGTCTTTATATACATTAGTTCTACTTCCTTCTTTTGCACCAAATCTCTAATGAAATGATACTTTAAATCAAAATGTTTTGTCCTGATGGACTGGATTCTTGGCCAATTTGATGGCACTAGTGTTATCACAAAATATCACTGTAGGATGAATTTGCTTCTCTCCAATTTCTTCTAGAACTTTTCTAAGCCATAATGCTTGTGTACCTGCTGAGGTGACTGCAACATATTCTGCTTCTGTGGATGAAAGTGCAACTATACTTTGCTTCTTTGATATCCAAGTAATCAACCCCAAACCAAAAGAGAAACAATTACCAGATGTAGACTTCCAGTCATCCAAACTACCTCCCCAATCAGAATCACTAAATCCAACAATATTAAACCTTTTAGAAGTGTAGTAATGGATACCAAAATTTAGAGTTCCTCTCACATACCTCAAAATCCTCTTGGTTGCCTTCATATGTATTTCAGATGGCTTTGTTATGTATCTTGAAACAAGAGAAACTGAATAAGAAATATAGGTCTTGTGTGGGTTAGAAACATCAAAATTCCAACAATACTTATGTATGTTGCCTCATCAACTATTTCAGCACCATCATCTCTAAACACAATTCCATGAGCAGTTGGAGTGGAGGCTGGTTTACTATCCACCATATCAAATTCTTCAACATATCTTTTGCATACTTTGTTTGACAAATGAAAATTTCATCCTCATTTTGATAAACCTCCATACCCAGAAAATATTGCATGAGACCTAAATCTTTTATCTCAAATTCATTCATCATAGCAATTTTGAATTCATCCTTCATCTTAGAACTACTACCCATATATAATAAGTCATCAACATATAGACTTACTATAACAATACCATTACCTTCTTGTTTGTAGTAAAGTGTAGGTTCACTTTTACTTCTATTGAAGCCACTCTCCTGAAAATATCCATCAATCCTAGCATACCATGTTCTTGGTGCTTACTTGAGGCCATATAAAGTCTTCTTCATCTTGTATACTTGATGTTCTTTTCCTTGCACTTCAAAACCTTGTGGCTGTTCCACAAACACTTCTTCTTCTAAGTATCCATTCAAAAAGGCACTTTTCACATCCATGTGATGAATGCTCCATTTCTTCTAAGCTGCTGATGAAATCATCATTCTAACAGTCTCTTGTCTTGCTATTGGTGCAAATGTTTCTTCATAATCAATTACATACCTCTGTGTGAAGCCTTTAGCAACTAATCTTGTCTTGTGTCTTTCAACACTCCCATCACTATTGTACTTAGTCTTGTAGACCCATTTAGTACCAATCTTTTTCTTGTCATGTGGAAGTTTTGTAAGCTCCCAAGTATCATTCATGTGAATAGAATCTATCTCTTCTTGCATTGCTTGCAACCAAACCTCATTAGTACATGCATCTTTAAAACATGATGGTTCAAAATCACCCTTTGAAAGTAAAGAAAAACTTATTGTCTCACCTATTGGATTTTCTTCATGTGCTGGACTTTTACTCCTTTGATAAATGTCACTTAATGTTCTTACCTTCCTTGCATAACTTGAATTTGATGTTGGGCTTGCACTTGGAACTGAAGAATTAGATGAGGGACTTTGGTGGATTCGTAGCACTTGGAACTGAAATATTAGTGGGCTACTCATTATCAATATCATCAATAATATCCTTATCCAAAACATATTTAGACATATCATCATGGCATTTTTTATAACCATAAACTCCCCCTTCATAAAAAATTACATCTCTTGACGCCCACAGGGGTGTAGACCGATTGGCAAGTGCCGTGTAAATGGAAGGAACTATGTAAAATGAGGTCTCAAGGTCGATTCTCACCCCGATTTACTCGGAGGGCGTGCTTGCGGGCTGTGCGTTTCTCCCTAGGGTTTATAAGGCAGCCGGCAGGATTCGACCCCGTGTCACGCGAGTACGATACTGCCGTTGTTACCGATTCCCCTAGTATAAAAAATAAAAAAATAAAAAAAAAATAAAAAATTACATCTCTTGACACAACAATGCGATTAGTGAGGGGATTATACAACTTGTAAGCCTTACTTTGTTCACTATATCCAACAAAAATGCATGACTCACTTTTTGGATCTAACTTTTGTCTCTTTTGATTAACTACATGGACATAGGCTACACAACCAAAGACTCTGAAATGATTAACATTAGGCTTTTTTTCATACTAAGCTTCATATGGAGTCATCATATCAAGTGCACTTGTGGGACATCTATTGAGAATATATACAGATGTAGCAACTGCATCACCCCAGAAAGAATTGCTTAATCCCTTGGTTTGTAACATACTTCTTGCCATTTCCACCACTCTACGATTTTTCCTTTGTGCTACTCCATTTTGTTGAGGTGTGTAAGCAGTGGTGAGTTGTCTTTTGATGCCATTCATATCACAATAATTCTGAAAATCTTTTGAACAAAATTCTCCTCCACGATCATTCCTTAAGCACTTGATTTTGCAACCTCTTTCATTTTCCACAAGGGCTTTAAACCTCTTGAATGTATCAAAGGCTTCATTCTTAGTCTTCAAAAAATAAACCCAACACTTTCGTGAGTAATCATCAATAAAAGTAATAAAATATGATGACTTACCCAAAATATTTGTCTGCGTAGGACCACAAATGTCTGAGTGAACTAACTGAAGTGGATATTGGGCCCTCCATGCATTTCCTTTTGAAAATTTCTCGCTTGCATGCTTTCCTTTAGCACATCCTTCACAAATATCCTTCTATTCTTGAACCTTAGGCAAACCATAAACTAATTCCTTTGATGTTAGAATCTTGAGACTATGAAAATTCAAATGTCCATACCTAAGATGCCACAACCAACTTTTTTCTTCATATGCCATATTGGAAAGATGGTTGTTATGTTCTCTAAACATCAATGGGAACATCTTGTTCTTTGACATAGGAACAACTATAACCACCCTATTGCCTCTATTCTTATCATAAATTGTACATTGTTGATTCTCAAACACCACCTTATAATTTTTCTCACACGATTGGCCAACACTCAATAAATTATGCTTTAATTGTGGTGTAATAATTTTCTTTAAGATTTTTCATACCTTCTTTAGTATGGACTTCCATAGCTCCTTTTGTGGAAACCTCCAATGCTTTGTCATCACCCAACTTTATATTGGATTTGAAACTCTCATCCATTGTAGAAAATAGCTTCTTATTTCCAGACATGTGGTTAGAACAACCTGAATCTAAATACCAAATATCTTTTGTGCCATTTTCAGCTTTGTCATAAGATAAAAATAAATTGTTTGAAGAGGCTTCATCACCTTCTTGAGTATAATTAACACCTTTGTTATTATTACCTTCTTTTAATCTACAATCCCTTTCAAAGTGACCATACCTTTTACAATAATAACAATGGATATTTCTTTTATCAAATTTGCCTCTGCCTCTTCCTCTTGGATAATTTTGATTTTGACCTCTATCATGGCTTTGGTTTCTTTTGTTGCTAGTGTTGGCATCTTCATTCTTTGTAATTTTCAATTTTGAAGAAAAATCTTTCTCGCCATTTTGTCCAAATGAATCTATCAATCTTTCTTCATGAGACATAAGAGATCCAACTAGGTGATCAAACTCAAGAGTAGACAAATCCTTGCTTTCTTCAATGATTATGGAAACATGGTTCCACCTTGGTGTTATTGACCTCAACGCATTTTTAATCAAAACCTCTTTGTCCACAATTTCTCGAAGAGTAGCCATCTTATTGACTACATCTTTTACTCTCACGCAATAATCACTTACATTTTCATCTTCTTACATCTTCAAATTCTCAAATTATGTTTTCAATGTATGTAGCTTGACAACTTTGACTTGATCACTGCCTTGGTAAGATTCTTGTAGAGTCTTCCAGACATCCTTTGTTGTCTTTTCACCTGAAATTCTTGGAAACAATATTTTATCGAGAGCAATTTGAATATGAAATAAAGCTTGACCATTCTTCCTTATAGATTCCTTCTTATCTACTCTATCATTTGCATTAAGAGTGGTCCAATCTTATGGCTCTACATAACTCGTTTCTACAATCTCCCATAGATACTTCCCTATAAAAAAGGTCATCATCTTGATGCACCAATAATCATAATCACTTCCATTAAATTATGGAATGGGAAATGAATTAGAGTTTGACATGATTACCCTAAAACAACAACCAGCTCTAATACCAAATGAAGGATCTATGAAGGCCTATCTATGGACTAGATAATCAATCAATTAGAATATCATAACAATATACTAAATACTAAATGATTAAATCAAAATATCATAGAAAGAAGAAAGAATTGTAATTGCATAAAAAGGTTGTGTTCATTGTGATCAACCTTGATGTTTATAACAATACATAGCTTCGTAGAACAAATAGTTAGTTTCTCTTGATTGAATGCTTACAACAATTGATTTTAGAAAACTACTCATGCATTTTGCATGCATTATTTAGTCAGACAATCTATATCTGGATACTAACCGACATAAAAGAAAACTGTAAATAGATTGCATCATGTCAGATGATTGACAAGACTGCATCAATTACCAATGTGAGTGACCCTAGGCATGACTCACTCCAAAAAAAATGGGATTGTGTAACCCTAGATGTGCATATGTGCATCTGAAGCATGAGTGACCCTGGGCGTGACTCACTCCACAAAAAAAGGGATTGTCCAACAGTTGGCAAAATAAAGGGATCTAGGTGGCCCAACTATTGTGTGTTAAGAAATGCACAAAAATAGGTCATGCTAACTTGTTGAATAGCATGGTGACGTGGTGTGTCTTTTGTCATGGATGAGAAGTGCAACGTACTCAATATCCTCTGTGCATTTTGAGGATATGATGTTTCGCTCATTGTTATATTATTAACTAATTTCTATCAATAGGCATAACACTACAAATTTATGCAACTTAAATGAAACCATTCAAGTATTCACAATTCAATAAATCACAAATGTGGGATAACATAAGATGAAAATTAACTCAACCATGACATAATCATAAAAATTTAGTACTAAACTCAACACAATTCACATATACAATTAAGAACACTTATCTTTTTGGAATTGTTCGACTACAAAAGATGGACATTCCACCCAACCATAGGCTCTCTTTGTAATGTCCGCAAGACCGAGCCCTGTTGTAAATCATGTCTATGAAGTATAGATCTTGCATTATGAATTGTAATTATGTTTTATAGGCTGGTGAGCCAAGTTTATATAAGTTGGTGGGCTTATGTGTTATTAGGCCGGAGATCCTAAGTGTTAAGGCCGGAAGCCTACTTTTGTATATCTAGTCATGCAGAACATTAATAAAAATATAAACATCGTTGCATGCAGACCGACCACGATGAATGAGTTATGGGGGACTAAGATTCTACAAATTGGGTAAGGGATTGGGGGCTGGAAGGTTGGAAAGAGAGGCTAAGTGTTGAGCCTAGGGGCTTAGGTCCTTGGGAATAATATTTTAATATTATTCCAAAATCCATGTGAAATATATGTTGTGTCCTAAGTTTCAGGAGAGGAATGCATCCTGATGGAGTGCATGCAGCTTCATGGGTGACATATGTCGACCCAGGCACATGCAAATAAAAAACTACAGAAGTCAGTCATGGAGGGGGTGGCTCCTCATTCCATCATCCTTTGTGCCTGATTTTGGATACCCTCACGCAACTCTAAGAACCAGAAAACTGATACGTCTTCCTGAAGACCAAAACATCATTTGTCTGATTTTGTTATTGGTCTGCGTCTGCCCTTGACATACCTATTCACCGTTGAGAGAATTGGTCAGGAGGGGAAAGTCGACTTGTGAGTTCCAGAACCCAGTCTATCCACCATTGCAAAGCTGAATCTGTACCTGATCTGTCTGTAGGTTGCTATTTTATGTTTTCCTGAGTGGGGTTGTGTTGTGGTTATCCTCACCATGTGGGAATTGAGTCGGAAGGGGCTAAAGAACCAGGTTCTAAGGCCCTTAGTTGAAGAGGCAGTCTGTTAGACCTGTGAGAAGCTATTTCCAGGTGAAGGAGTCTATTGGGAAGTGGTATTCTTCTAGAGAGAGTCCAGCACCAGCTACGGAGCTCTAAGACTTCCTGATTCGGCCTATTTTCGAGACCTAGAGAGGGAGGTGAAGCATTGATGGACTGTTCTTGTGAAGGTGTATACTCTCGGGTGGAACAGGCATGTGGGGAATGAGATTCTGTGAGTAGTGGGCATAAGAAGGCATCCTGGGAAGAATCCTTCTGGTTATTATGTGCAGTTTTCCCTGTAACCTCAGCCTAGAATAGGATTCCTTGCCTTGGGTGGAGGTTAGTCCCATCTCGGGGGTGACCCACTACTGAGCATGATGAGTAGCATGGTCTAAGGCTGGAAGGTTCATGGAAGGCCTACACGTGGTTGGTGGAATTACCATGGTTTCAAAGATAAGTATCAGCTTATGCTTAAAATTATGTTTTGCATGACTGTGATGCTTATATGTATCATGTATTATGTTGTGCATATGAATTATTGTTAATGACAGGGATTATTTATGTTAGCAGTAATCTTGTCCTTACTCTGAGTTAAATGTGTTTAATATGACTTAAATGCATGTTATTAATTAAGTAGGAGAATGATTTTGTTCTGCAGAGTAGCGTTTTCCCAGCCAGTGGGATGACGGCCAGGGACGTTACAGTATGGTATCAGAGCCTAGTTTCAACGTTGAGCCTAGATGGGTCGGACAAGTGGTCTTTGGACTGAGGTTTTGAGAAGAAATTATGTCTGGAGGACCAATTTCAGACCTCAAAATGTTTTTGAGTGTCAACTGACTACTTGACCATGTTACAAAGCTCAGGAGGTGTAGTGGTATTATAAAACTAAAGTCGATGTCGCATATGGCCACAGGGAGAGAGATAACTCCACACCATAAGTGTTGGATCAAGTATATGAAGGTTCATAAGGAGGGTACCAATTCATTGGCCAGAAGTCCTTGAGAAGCAAAGTTGGATGGTCAGAATTATCTGTGGAGAACTCATGAAATCGCGAGGGCTGTAAGATGGCCAGAAGTTGCAAGGTGGTTAGTGGATGGAGAAACTTGCCACCCTAGTATCCAGAATAAACGTGGGTTGTTGATCGTGGTTGGTTTGAACCATTGGATCATTTCGTGAATTCAGGGATCGTGAACTTGGAGCGCAGGCCAAATTCTTGGTCACTCCAAGTCCCAAATCGTGAAAGAGATTAACAAGGGTAGAATCGGACGGTGGAGTGCTTCCAAGAAGAAGTGCTGAAATCCCATGAGCCTTCGGATCCATCCAACTAGCAAGGAAGTTAGGGCTGAAGAGCTTTGATAGGTGTAAGCATATGAGAGATCTGGACCATTAGATCCAAATCATCGAGGATCGTTGGATCTCGTACAAGAACTCGTGTATCGGAATTTGGGGATTGAAGTGACAAGAGATTTGGAGTTGCTGCATCGTGAACTCTCGGTTACCAAAAACACGAAACCCCGAAATTCTAAAATGATCTACATCGTAGATCGTAGGAGAGGAATTTGACCGTTGGATCAAGTAGATGAATAGACCGTAATTTCATAATTTCATCAAACAAAAGTTCGAGATGTGTAGATGCACGAACTCCTGATGCCCGAAACTCCGAAACGAAAAGTAAAAGTAGTGGGGCCCCTGACATCGCTAGGAGTGAGGTGGACCTTCTTAAGGACACCATGTGTCACTACCTTGGTGGGCGATAGCCGTGCTATGGGCCCGGAGGGTAAGGAAATAAATTTTTTGAAATTTGGGAGTTGGAAAGGGAAGCGAGTGCGAGAACCTCCGGGACTAAAACCCCAAAACCCGAAGCCCCGAAGCCCCGAAATCCCGAAACCCGAAGTTTCATTTGGAGAGCCTTGTAGCACCTAACAGTTTATCATTTGATCATGGCCTGTGGATGCATGGGTTGGGGACTAAGAAAACAGGGGCTATCGCCAGAAATTGCAGAGACAAACAAAGATCAGAAAATTTGTGGAATCGAAACGTTTTCTTATTCGCATTGGTTTATGAATGTTGTAGTTTTATTAAGGGTTTAAGGCCTAACAAACTTCGGTTGACTACACATTGTGTTTGTAGAGTTCAACGAGTGTTAGGACAGTCGTGAATCGATGTCGAGTATAGAAATGGAAGAGGTGTGGATTACCTCCAATTCAGAGAATGAAAGAGAAGGAAGGGATGACAACTTAGGAGTCGAAGGATTGAACTCATATGGGCACGGAAGAGAATTGGATAAGGAAGGGCATGTGATGAAAATCATTGAAAGTTTGCAGAAAGATGCCCAGGCTCGTCGAGTCGATAGTCAAAATATCATGAGGGTCAGGAATCGGCAGGGTGAATTCAACTTAAAGATGTTGAAGAACCTGGAAAGAATAGAAAGGAAATTGAAAAAGGAGAGTGACACAAGAAAAACAGGGAGTCACAGGACCCCTGAGAGAAAAATAAGATCGAGGAGTGGTAGCAGACATCGTCGACGCTCCCAAAATCATTCTGATAAGGAAGCACAGAGTAGTTCAAGTTCATCCCCTACTAGAAAACACCGAAGATCTAGAGTGGCTAAATTGAAAGGGGAGATGAACAAGATTAAGCCTCCTATGTTTGATGGAGAACATAAGGAGGAAGATGTCGAAACATGGTTGCTTAGCATGAGGAAATATTTCCAACTACAGAATTATTCCTCTCACGCAGAAGGAAGAATTGCGATGTATCAACTAAAAGGAAAAGAATCCATGTGGTGGGATCAGCGTGTGCAGGTGAAACACGTTAGAGAGAAAGATATCACATGGAAGGAATTCAAGAGGTATTTTGAGAGGAAATACCTGACTAAAATATACTATGACAGAAAGATGAAGGAGTTATTTGAACTCAAGATGGGTAGCATGACCATTGATGAATACGAACGAAGGTTTTTGGAATTACTAAAGTATGTTCCATTCATCAAAGATGATGTTGTCAAGATTCAGAGGTATCTGAGTGGACTGCCACCTCCCATTGGTGACAAGATTTAGTATGATGATCCTAAGACTATGGAAGAAATAATAAGAAGAGAAAATTTCTTATATGAGTAGCAAAGAGAAAAACCTACCTTTCGGAAGGCTTGGGATGACCAGAAGAAGTTTAAGAAAGAACAGAGGCAAAAGGGAAACAAACCTCCCTTTTTCAGAAATAGTCCTCAAGGACATCCATTGTTTAGAGAGTCGAGAATGGCTGAAGTGGGGGAACAAAGGCCGAGACAGACACCCATTCAGTGTTGGGGCTGTAAAGAGAACCACAAGTATAGAGATTGTCCCCATAAAAATGTCAAAGCAAGAGCTATCCATAATGTTCAACAAGATGAAATAGTGGAGGATATGGGCAGTAGAATGTCAAGGATCTATGCGGCCCTGGACAACAAGCAAGATGAATTTCAGTTGCACATGATTGAAGTGGAAGGTATGATTAACAACCAACCATTTATTATTTTAATTCATTCAGGGGCTATCCATAGTTATGTAGATCCTAGGGTGGTGGAAAGTTTGCATTTATCAAGAAGCAAACATGAAAAGTCTTGGTTAGTGCAGTTGGCTACAGGAACCAAGAGGAAAGTGACTGAGTTGGTTAAGTCTTGTCCGATGGACATGAAGGGATTGAGAATGAAGGCTTAATTGAATATTCTTCCTTTAGGCTCTTATGATTGTTTAATTAGGATGGACTGGTTGGACCAGCACCATGCCCTCCTGGACTATCGTAACAAGGAATTTACATGCCTGGATGAGGAGGGGAATCGGAAAACAGTCGAAGGAATTCCCAGAGTTGTGGTTGTTAGAGAAATCTCAGCAATGCAGTTGAAAATGTGCTACATGAAAGGTTGTCAATTGTTTGCAGCCCGTGTGGAGGAAGCATCCAGAGATGAAGTCTTAGAGATTGGATACCATGCGGTACTAATAGAGTTTGAAGACGTATTTCAAGAGGTACCCAGACTATCTCTGAAGAGAGATATCGATTTCTCTATAAATTTGATGCCTGGAGCAGCTCCAGTGTCGAAAGCTCCTTATAGAATGAGTACACCAGAGCTGAAAGAGTTTCAATTGCAGCTTGAATAGCTTCTAAAGAAGGGGTACATTCACCCAAGCATGTCACCTTGAGGTGCCCCAGTCTTGTTCGTGAAGAAGAAGGACGGGATGTTGAGGCTATGCATTGATTTCAAACAATTGAAAAAAGTAACTGTTAAGAATAAGTATCCTATGTCGAGAATCGACGATGTTTTGGATCAGTTGAAAGGTGAGAGAATATTTTCGAAGATAGATCTCAGATTGGGATATCACCAGGTAAGAATAAAGGATGAAGACATCAGCAAGACCGCCTTTAGAACAAGGTATGGTCATTACGAGTTCACGGTGTTACCATTTGGGCTGTCGAACGCACCTGTTGTTTTTATGTGCTTGATGAATGGTGTATTCAGGGACTATCTAGACAAGTTTGTCATAGTCTTCCTGGATGACATTTTGGTGTATTCCAAGTCAAAGGAAGAGAATGAACAACACCTGAGGATGGTTCTGCAAGTGTTGAGAGAACACCAGATGTATGCCAAGTTGAGTAAATCGTTTTATCAAAGGAAAATCCATTACTTGGGGCACATTATTTCAGAAGAAGGGATCGTCGTGGATCCTGAGCCATCAGAGAATGGTCAATGCCAAGGAATGTGGAGGAATTTAGATTCTTTATGGGTCTAGCGGGATATTACAGAAGGTTTATCGCAGGGTTCTCAAAGATAGCTCTCCCTATCACTTCCATGCAAAGGAAGGAGGAAAAGTTTAAGTGGACTAAAGAGTGTGAGAAAAGTTTCCAGCGATTGAAGCAGTTGTTAACCAGTGCTCCAATCTTGAGGATTCCAGATCCAAATGTGGATTTCGTGGTGTGCACAGATGTGTGTAAAGAAGGGTTGGGAGAAGTTCTCAGTCAGAATGGATTTGCAATCTGTTATGACCCCAGGAAGCTGAAAGAGCACGAAAAGAATTATGCCACTCACGATTTGGAGTTGGCAGCAATCATTCACGCTCTGAGGAAATGGAGGCATTACCTCACGGGAAGGAGGTTTGAACTTAGAACAGACCATAACGGTCTAAAATATTTGTTTGATCAGCCAACCTTAAATGCTAGACAAAGTAGGTGGATGGAATTTTTGTGTGAGTACGACTTTGAGATCAAACATATCAAAGGAAAGGAGAATAAAGTGGCTAATGCACTCAGCAGGAGGGTGCATGAATTACATGCTACAACCATTAGCATGTATCGGACTGATATTAAAAGCAGAATTCTAGAGGCTACAAATGTAGATCTACAGTACAGAGAATTGGTAGCCAAGCTACAGCAGGGTAAGATGCCACAGAAGATGGAAATTTATAAATTGGAAACTGATGGAATATTATTGTACAAGAACAGAATTTTTGTACCCAATGTCCAGTGCTTGAAACAGATGATTTTGCAGGAGATGCATAATGTGCCTTATGCAGGGCACCCTGGATATCAGAAAATAGTAGCAGCGGTCAAGAGCCATTACTTTTGGCCGGGTATGAAGAGAGATATCATTGAATATATCTCCAGATGTATGGAGCGCCAGAAAGTTAAAGCTGAGCATAGGCACCTAGAAAGGTTGTTGCAACCTTTACCCATTCCTGAGTGGAAGTGGGAAGTGGTGACAATGGATTTTATTACAGGATTGCCCAGAAAAAGAAAGATGCATAATTCGATCATGGTGGTGGTGGACAATCTTACAAAAGCTTCCCATTTTATTCCACTGAAAACTACTCACAAGGCAGCAGATGTTGCTGATATTTTCATAAAGGAAGTGGCACAATTGCACAGAATTCCTAAAACGATTGTGTCTGACAGAGACCTGAAATTCACCTCGAATTTCTGGAAAGGATTTTTCAAAGGATTCAGAACGAATCTGAACTTTAGTACAACTTATCATCCTGATTCTGATGGACAGACAGAGAGGGTGAACAGAGTAATAGAAGCCATACTGAGAATGTATGTGATGGAAAAACCATCAAGATGGGAAGAATACTTGCACTTGGTAGAATTTGCCTACAACAATGGGTATCATGCATCATTGAAGATGAGCCCATATGAAGCACTTTATGGAAGAAAGTGCAATACTCCAGTGAGCTGGGATAATCCAACTGATAGAGCAGTAGTTGGGCCAGAATTGCTCAAGGAGATGAGGACCAAATGATAAAAATTAAGAAGAATTTGAAAGCTGCCTAGGACAGGTAGAAAATTTATGCTAATAAGAACAGAACCCACAGAGAGTTCAAAGTGAGTGATCATGTTTTCCTGAAAGTGAAATCTAACAGGAGTTCCCTGAAGATGGGAAGTTGTACCAAGTTGGCAGCCAGATTTTGTGGGCCATTTGAAATCCTGGAAAGGATTGGGCCAGTTGCATACATGCTTTCATTACCTGCATATATGACTATACATAATGTGTTTCATGTTTCATTTCTTAATAAATATATACCAGATGTTAATCATGTTATCGATTGGAATGTGATTCAGGTGGAACAAGAAGGTGTCCTTCAAGTGCATCATGTGCGCATATTGGACAGGAAAAACAAACAGCTCAGGAATCGAGCTATAGGGCTTGTAAAGGTCCAGTGGACCTGGTAAGGTCCTGAGGACACGACATGGGAGCATGAAGATGTTATGCGGGCAGAGTACCCTCATCTTTTTGAAAATTTTGAAAATCTTGCAGATGCAATGTAAAATTGCACTGAGGACATTGCAAAATAAGGGGAGGGGATTGTAATGTCCCCAAGGCCGAGCCCTATTGTAAATCATGTCTATGAAGTATAGATCTTGCATTATGAATTGTAATTATGTTTTATAGGCTGGTGAGCCAAGTTTATATAAGCTGGTGGGCTTATGTGTTATTAGGCCAGAGAGCCTAAGTGTTAAGTTCGGGAGCCTACTTTTGTATATGTAATCATGCAGAACATTAATAAAAATATAAACATCATTGCGTGCAGACTGACCACGATGAATGAGTGATGGGGGACTAAGATTCCATAGATTGGGTAAGGGATTGGGGGTTGGAAGGTTGGAAAGAGAGGCTAAGTGTTGAGCCTAGGGGCTTAGGTCCTTAGGAATAATATTTTAATATTATTCCAAAAGCCATGTGAAATATATGTTGTGTCCTAAGTTCCTGGAGAGGAACGCATGCTGATGGAGTTCATGCTGCTTCATGGGTGACATGTGTCGACCCAGGCACATGCAGTTAAAAAATTGCAGAAGTCAGCCGTGGAGGGGATGGCTCCTCATTCCATCATCCTTTGCATCTGATTTTGGATACCCTCACATAGCTCTGAGAACCAGAAAACTGAGATGTCTTCCTAAAGACCAAAACATCATCTGTTTAATTCTGTTATTGGTCTGCATCTGCCCTTGACATACCTATGCACCTTTGAGAGAACTGGTCAGGAGGGGAAATTCGACTTGTGAGTTCCAGAACCCAGTCTATCTGCCATTGCAGAGTTGAATTTGTACCCGATTTGTTTGTAGGTTGCTATTTTTTGTTTTCCTTAGTGGGGTTGTGTTGTGGTTATCCTTACCATGCGGGAATTGATTCGGAAGGGGCTGAAGAACCAGGTTTTAAGGCCCTTATTTGAAGAGGCAGTCTATCATGCCTATGAGAATCTATTTCCAGGTGAAGGAGTCTGTTGGGAAGTGGTATTCTTCCAAACAAAGTCCAGTACCAGCTACGGAGCTCTAAGACTTCCTGATTCGGCCTATTGCTGAGACCCAGAGAGGGAGGTGAAGCACTGATGCACTTTTCTTGTGAAGGTGTATATTCCCAGGCGGAACAAGCATGTGGGGAATGAGATTCCATGAGTAGTGGGCATAAGAAGGCATCCTGGGAAGAATCCTTCTGGTTATTCTATGCATTTTTCCCTGTAACCTCAACCTAGACTAGGATTCCTTACCTTGGGTGGAGCTTAGTCCTAGCTCAGGGGTGACCCACTACTAAGCATGATGAGTAGCGTGTTCTAAGGTCGGGAGGTTCGTGGAAGGCCTGCACGTGGTTGGTGGAATTACCACAATTTCAAAGATAAGTATCAGCTTATGCTTAATATTATGTTTTTCATTCGTGTGATGCTTATATGTATCATGTATTCTGTTGTGCATATGAATTATTGTTAATGACAGGGATTATTTATGTTAGCAGTAATCTTATGCTTACTCTGAGTTAAATGTGTTTAATATGGCTTAAATGCATGTTATTAATTAAGTAGGAGAATGATGTTGTTTCGCACAGTAGCATTTGCCCGGCCAGTGGGATGATGGTCGGGGACGTTACACTCTTTGTTGCACAAATTCTCTCTAAAACAAAGGCCACTCTTGAACTAAGGCTATGAATCCACAAGGGGAACATTCCTCCTACAGTTGGCTCTAATTTCTCTTATCACAACCTAATTTTTGAGATAACAATCACCTACAACAATTCCCAATCCACAACCCTCTTCTCTATTATCCTACAAAACCAAAGGAACATGATCCTCTTCTTTGTTTAGAGTTCCTTCAAGTTATCCCACTTCCCTCGAGACTTCAAGTAAAGCTATCCAAGAAATTGAATTATTAGCTATATTGAATTTTCCTCAATTACAACCAATACAATTTAGTACAACCAAAATTCTCTATAAATTTGTGGTTGTAGTTTCCATAATTCAAACTTGATCTACACACAATAGTTAGCTTTAAGAAATTTCCCTAATTTCCCACGATGAATTCTTGATTTCTGGTGAGTTCATCTCTCTCTAGTAATTGAACGATAGTCCTATTCAAACTCTCCTCTCCCCTTGAGCCTTCAAAGTTGAACAACAATAATCACCATAATAATTTGTTTGCATGTAAAGGTAATACTTGCTCAAAATACTTCTTGAAATATTTCTTGCTCGAAATACTTCTTGAACTATTTCCATGAAATTATACTCTCATCAATGTGCTTATACTTCTTGAAATATTGCTTGCTCGAAATACTTCTTGAACTGTTTCCATGAAATTATCCTCTCATCAATTTGCTTAACTTGCATCAGTTAATCCCACCAAATAAAAGTTTTCCCCTTTAGGTTGTATATAGCAATTATGGCTTCTAGATTGGATGAGTAGTTGTGCACATAAAATTACTCCCTTATTCCCAACAACCAAGCTTCAACATCCTCTACCATCTTGTTTTCACCATAAAGAGTTGGTGTCTTTATCTTCCTAATCTATCCTTGCAACTAGTTTTGTGCATATATTCTCCTTTGATGTATGTATGGAGACACTTTTGGGTTTCTCTGTGATTCTTTAGATGGATATGGATTCTTCATTGAATGTGATAGTGAGTAATGATGCCTTTGAATTTTGATATCAATTCTTGAGTGTCAGGATCTTCCATGGTTATCTCTTCTTGAATGGTCCCTGCCTCTTTCCCCATACCCTAATCCTAATCCATTCTTCATTTTTTTTTACAAATGATTTAATATTTGTAGCAGTTGATTTTTCTTCTCTCAAGATTTCAGCATCATCTCATTATTATCTTTGCATATATGCACCTGCATATTCAAACTCCTTATATTTTCAACCAACCTTAATGAATCCATTCTCTTTCCATGCTTGTTAGACTCTATATCTTTTATGATGATATCCATGCCTCTAACTTATTCTTTGTGGATGTGAGGTCATTGTCTATCTTCCATGTCTCCTCTTCAACAATATTTTTCAATTGTGTTTTTTTAATTATCCTTGTTTTAACTTTGAATCTACAAGAAGTATGCATACTAATAAACTATTAGATACATCTCAAATCGAGTCTTGTAGCATTTTATTTCAAATGTTGGTAAATATGCACTTCATCAATTTTATCAAATCAAGGCTACATGTCTCTTATCCTTCTCAAGTTTTGAAGAATTATAAAGCACTTATCGAAGATCCAATCCATCAAAATTATTCCCCTCTAAATTATCCTTCCCATGAATACACCCATACCTAAATTGAGCTTCTAAAATGGGAGTTATAGGTCTATAAAGTGATTTCTCCTCATGGACATTTTGTTAGACACTTAGCCTACAAATTTCATTTTCCAACATTTTCATAACATTGACTCTGAATTTTATGTATTTATTCATTTAGACCTGGACATAAATTAATGATTTACTCTAGTAGACTTCCAATTGGGTAATTGTAGTACTCAATTCAATATTTGCAACTTCAAACACTATTTTCCCCAATTATTCTCATGGAGAAATTTCATCAAATACTTGTCACACAAACTGCAATTTCTTCATATATAGTTGATTTTTAGCCCATTAATCCCTAGCTCGATAACCAGTATCTTTTGTACCATTCTATAATGTACCCAATACCCTATGTACACTTTGAGGTTATGGGGTATTTTTGTTAACCCCCCAAAATTGAACCCATTTTAGTAGGGAACCAAACTAAATATTATGTTATTAACTAATTGCTATCAGTAGGCATGACACTAGAAAATTATGCAACCTAATTGTATCCATTCAAGTATTCATGAACCCATAAATCACATAGGAAGTCATAAGAACAAGTTGGAAATTAATTCAACCATGACATAACTATAAAAAATCAATATTGAATTCAACATAATTTGTAGATACAATTAAGAACACTTATTATTTGGAAATTTTCACCAACTAGCTATAGAAGAGGGATGGTCCACCCAACCATAGGATTCTTGTTGCACTAGTTCTCTTTGCAACAGATGTCACCCTTGATATAAGGCTATGAATCCACAAGCAGAACACTCTTTCTACAGATAGATCTAATTTATCTTCTCACATCCCAATTTCTAGTCTAACTGTCACCTACAATAATTTTCAATCCACGTGGACATGTTTCCTATTATCCTGCACAACCCAAGAAATGGGATCCCCTTCTCTTCTCAATAATCCTTCAAGCTATCACACTTCCCTGTAGGGCTCTATTACAAGCTCAATAAATCGCAGCACTAGGATTTTGGGGAATTATTAGTTGTAGAAAAATTTCTTCAATTACAACCAATACAATTTCATGTAGGAAAAGGTACCTATAAATTCATGGTTACAGCTTCCACATTTCGAAATTGTCAAGAAAATGACATTTTGTAGGGTGAACTATTGATTTATGGTGAGTTTGTCTCTCTCTAGTAATTTAACGATTATCCTCTTCAAACTATCCTCTCCCCTTGAACCTTCAAATTCAAACAACAATAACCACCATGGTAATTTTCTTGCATGTAAAGGCAAGCACTGAATTGCATAGAATGAAGGGGCCAATATCCCTTCATGCACTAATCCACCCCCAAGGTTAATTAAACATAATTATATAACAAGCAGGGACATAATCAATTTTTATAAGACTTTGAGTTAGCTCCCTTACTAAGTTCCTTTATTTATCCTACTAATACCCCTTGTATTTCCCCTCTTGTGGAGTCATATCCCCCATTCTTTTCATCCTCCTCTTCTACAACTAGTAATGTAATTTTTATTAACTTTCAATATTTGATTACAAATTACATTTAGCAACTTCTAGCCATTCATCATGTATATACAGAACATTGAACTAGGGATAAAAACTAGGGTATTAAAATAAGGGAGGCATCAGAGTTTCTCGAGGGTTGAGAGACTCTTCACATAGAGAAATGTGTTCACTAATATAGAAATATGTGGATACATTGAGGCTACAATCCAGAGATTTTGTATATATTGTATTGAACTAAGTTTTATACTTATATTTGTCGGCATATTCCTTGCAAGGATGTTATTAGATGTTATGAGGTTGAAATTATATAATTGAGAAAAAATATCATAATTATTTCATCAGGAAATAATTATTTCATCACAATTTTATAACTATGACATAATAATTATTTCATAATTGAGTAATAATTTAGAAAAAACCTCGTAATGGGTTGGAAAAATCTCATAGTTGAGCATGGAACTAGAGAAAAAATATCATATTTGATAAAAATATCATAATGGATTGGAAAAATGTCATAATTGAACATGGAATAGGTGCATGACTTGTAATTTCTTAGTTTGCATTCCATCAAGCCTATATATGCCTTGTAATTACTTAGTTTGCATGGCATGAACCTATCTCTAAGCTCTTCCAAGTTCCTATAAGAAGAGGCCAAATATTTAAAGGATGGGCATCATTCAAGAGTCTAAGGGTCCTCACATTGGTGAAAGTGAGCAAGAGTCTTTGGTAATTATCTTTCTTCTTAGTGTTGGGTGTTGTACATAAACATAAGTGAGGTTATAAACCTAGGTAAGAGAATATATTGTCTTCCTACTACGATACAGTGAATAGATTCATTTATTCCAACAAAGAGAGTGTGGCTAACGAGGAGTTCAAGGGCTTGGATCAAGGAGTACAACAATCATGGCTAACGGTAATTAGTCTACTTATTTATCTATAAACAACGTACTTATAGCCCAATCTCTCACCAACATGGATCCTTGTGAAATTTAAAAAGAATTGTGTCTTTGTTTCAACTTATCTCTTAGGCTTGTATAGAGTTCTTTATTTTTAGGTTGTCCACTAGGCCTCTGTTCCTCTCCTGATGAGAACAAGGGGTTTTCTCTATGCAAGATCTGCTATGGATTTCTTTGGTCACTCCTTCACTTACATAATATACACAAAATAAGCTAAACAACTATGCAATGGAAAAATAAACCTTAATTGCCAATATTCCAATTAGTGTTAGGTCTCTAGATCTATTTGAAGTGGAGTGTACTATTCTTATTCTTAGGAATAAAAACAATGTTTTCCAAATTTTCCACTTAGATAATTCCAATGGTTTCCACACAAATCTATCTAAATATGCTAATCATCACTACATTTCATCATATGATAGTGATTTTTGGCTTCTTTGTTTACTCAACCAATCCTTTCTGGAATTTTTCAAGATCAATCCTATCCAATGGAACAACTTCAATTTATTCATGTCATGATCAAGCCTAATTAGAAGGATTTTTTTGCATGGATTTCAAATGCGCATACAAAACAAGCAAAGAATCCACCAATTGTTGGCTTTAATGTTATTTCCAAATGGAAGTTGAGCTCAATTTATCTCATCAATATCTACTGTCACTTTTGGGAAATAATCACTCACAAATGGAGTGGAATAGAGACATTATTGAAGATACAACCATAGTCTTAAACCTTTCAAACAAAGAAATGAGATAGGTATTCTTCCATATCACTATCAATAATATGTGCACCATAAACAAAGACAATCTCAATATATTAGTTGGTTGACAAAGATGAGGTAACATTTATTAGTCCTTGTCTCTGTCTAGGGACTTTAGCTTTCGCTTGTTGGTCAACCATTGTTGACCTCCTATTACATGGTACAATTAGCCGCATTAGTTGGTCCATTTTGTATCCATGACCTAATATTATGCCTTCTTTCCAAAAGATCAAATTTCATATTATTTAAGAAAACAATTTATTTTTGTATTTATAAGATTTCCCAATTACAATTTTTTATTGGTTCACAACCATTTGACGTGGCTATATTTCCCTGGTGTATGGAATCTATTTTCCTCAATTGTTAGAACCAAGAAATGATTTAAAAATACCAATTTTTTTGGTGGTTAGATTTCTCTCACATGGCCGCAGTTGAAGTTGCTATGACAGCACAATCTAAGTTGTGGAAGTCGAGGTCACAACCTTATCCTGTCTAGATGACCTAGATGATTGTTGGCCCTTGACCAAGTTTTGAGGATCCTTGTTCATGTTTGACCTATTTTTGGGACTTCAACAGGCTGTCGAAGGCGGAGCGCAAGACGAAGCGGAAATCGCAGTATCTCGACCCTTTTTAGGGCCCCTTTTTGGGTTTTGGGCTTATGTAACGAGTATGGGAATGTCGACCCATGATTAGGCCTATTTTGTATGTATAAATTTATTCTAAGGTGATGAAGTGAGTATGAATGTATAAGTGCCCTTTGGCTAGATGAAAGTGATGGTTGTAGTCCAATCTATGTGATTGACAGTGCTAAGTGCTAAGAGGAGATTTATTTTGTGCATACTATGTGAGACTTCTAGAGATAAGTGCAAGTCATTATAAGAGACTGTGGAAGGTTGTGTTCTTAGATATACTCAGGGAAGGAGGATCTAGTGAGCTGTGTAGATCCCTTGGCCTCTGCGGAGTAGAGTTTTTGAGGATCTATTCATGTAATTGATTGAAGAAGCTAATAAAGAAGACAAAGAGTTGGTGGATGTCGCCCCAGGGTGGGGGTGACTACATACATGTTGTGTTGCTCTACTTTGTGTGATGTGTTGATGTGTTTATATGTTAATGTGATTAGTGCTTCGATATAGATGAATGGTAGATAGATATGTTAATTCTATGTAATATGGATCTGACCTATGTGGATATTCTTAGTGCTTAAATACCTTAGATCTGAATGAATACTGTGATACTTTGTAATTAGGGTTTAACTGCGTTGTATCTAAGATTGGATATAGATGAATGCTAACTATTGAGTGCTATGTTAAGTGTTAGAATCAAATATTTGTGTCCCAGTTAAGGTTGCATATATCTGATTCATGCAACCACCCCTGCCTCTACCTTGGGTGAGACTTCATCTGCTTCACAGGTGTTTCTGAAAGGGCCAGTAGTTAGGGTTTTGTTGGTGCATTGTTGTAGTGTTGAACCCTGGGTCTGCCCCTGTGCCAACAAATGGTTCTGTTGTCAGGACATGAAACTATGATTGTTGGGAACTGAGGAATAAGAAGCTTTGTGCAAAGATCCGACCTAAACCTGTGATTATTGGGAACTGAGGAAAAAGGAGATTTTTGCGAAGATCTGAACTAAAAAAGAGAAAATCTTTGTGCATAGATCGGTTTCCCTAGTGTGTTGTATTATACTTGATCTGTGAAGCTCTGTGCCAAGAAGAAGGGTTAGATCTGAAGAAAAGAGGTAAGATTTACAGGCACTATTCTCTGATAAAGGTAAGAATAGTGAAAAGTTTTAGATCTGAAAGCTTTGTGCTCTGCTGAAGATAATACTAGTGGAAATTTTTTTTTCTAAAGTATGAATCTAGGTATGTTTGATAAGATTTTTCCTAGCTTGAAAACTAGGGTACTGATAGATGAAAGAAGATTTGATATGAGTAGATCTGATAAGAATAGTGGAATATATGTTATACCTATGCATAGAGAAAATGTTTGGACTAACAAATGGATGTAGGACCGTAGAAAGAACTTCTTGCAGGTTAGCTACCATGATCCTATTGTGTAGTACAGGAGAGGTTGGGGATCATTTAAGAGAAAGAGAGGATTAACCCTTTGTTATAATTGCATAAAACCAGGACATATTGCTAAGGAATTCCCTGGAAGAAGACCTAGTTTCTTTTGTTGCAAAGTTATCGACCATGAAGTATTAGATTTCCCTAGATTTCTAAGGTTGAAAGGATGAATATGATACAAGAAGACCACGAGAAAGATCAACAAACTAAAACCATGGTAGAACTCCAGAAAGAATCAGAGAAAGTATTGCTACAAATGAAAGAAACCCTAAATGATCACCAACATATTAATTTATCAGTGATCTTCAAAGAAAAAGAGTGCATTGAAACAAGAATAGAAGACTTCGACATTGACTGTGTTTTGGATGAGGAAACACGGGTGAATATCATGACAGAAAGAACTTGGAAACTTTTAGGGGAGCTTGCTAGGATTCCTTCATTGGGAGGAATAGGATTATTCAGAGGAAAATTGATAACCCTATGTAGAAGACTTACCTAGATATCTATGAGTGCTCATGGAACTTCGACAGAGGAAGAATTTGAAGTTGTTAAATTTATTGAGAACAAATCTCTATTTTCTATGTTACTAGGAAAACCTTGGATTGAAGGAGATCGGGCCAGAAGGAAAGAAGAAGAAATCCTAGAGCAGAATAAGAAAGAGTTAAATGATTTCATGAATAGGAGGATCACACACCTGATTGAAGAATAGGAGAACCGAGCGAAGTTATTTAAAACCAGAGACTTGGATGTTGAAGTTGCAAGAACACAATAAGATTTGCAGAAGATTGAAGTACCTATCCTAGATAGAGAAGAAGGAATCTCAACAGTGCGAAGTTACTCTACCAAAAAAAGATAAGAATCAGAATGGAAAAAGGAATTCTGAGACGAAGCTCACCAAAAAGAAGGATAGAAAACTAATTAAGAAGAGAGATAAGATCGAAAAGTTCCAAAGGGAACTTCGTAGAAGGAAAATTTGCAAAATTGGAACTTCATCGGGATATCAGAACTGCATCACATGGCACTTCGCCATGGAAAAGCAATATAACCGTTGGGAACAGTATAACCGTTAGACTGACGAACCGAAGGGGTATAAAGGCATTTATGATCAAAAAGTTCTCCACCAGACTATTGGGACTGCACCATAACAGACAGAACTAAGTTAATGAACGATTCTCACCCATTGGAGAGATTTGTTTCCTCGTTATCTATATATTTTTTCGAGCCATGCACCGAGAACACTTTTTCTAACTATGAATCTTAGCCCGCATATTAGTTGATTTCACATAGTGATCATCGCGCTATCACCATCTGTCCCATTGCATTGACTAGTTACTCTTTGAACCTAAGATATTCAACCATGAGCATGCATGTCGGATGAGCTTAGCACTGGAGAGAAAATTGTCAAAGAAGTTCTCATTGAACTAATGAATGAAAGAGTAATTTCTACAAGTATTCAAGCGTCATTGATGAGAGGAGTGAAAGCCTCTCCGTCGACTACTCGTGGAGCCAAACCATCCCGACCATCAGCAGAAAAAAGAACCAAACACAGAGATGACCTAGACAATGTGAAGTTTATCCCAACCATATTTCCCGACTACATCCCGCCTCATGCCGCCACGGTAAGCCATGATAGTTTGCCAAGATATTTCGAGTACACCATGGTTACTGCATACCTCCCGAAGGGGATACGTGTAGTGAGAGCAAAGCAGGACAAGATTGTAGCGTTGAAGTTCAGTGACTTCAACCTCGGAGATCACAAGAACTATAGCATGCTCGCCCCGTACAAATACCTGACCAAGACGAAGGGGAAGAACTCAAAGATAATCCCCCAGCCATGGATGATGAACCTCGTGCAGTCCACCCTATTAAATGTAATGAAAATCCCACACTTCAGAAGGCACCAAGAAGTCAATGCATGTGCCAAGCTACTCCTTTCATGTTACCATGGCGGCTACTTATGGCTAGACTGTCGTATCATAGTCGATCCAACGTTGATCCACAGGATCATCGGTTAAGTATGCAAGGACCTGACCCGTAGGATTTCTATCCAAGAAAATCCATAGATCGCGCACTAGCATAGAAGATCGAGGATACATACGACGATTTTGAAAAGGGGATGTGAGGCTACAAGGTAGCCTCCATCCAGAATGGCGCAGTGCACCTAGCTTTCTAGTTAATAGATGAAATGTTAGTATGGAAGAACTGACCCATGCAAGTCACAGGCTTTGTCTTTGACCTTGCAGGGAAGTTTGTGGAAGGTCTACAGATGAAATAGGTGAAGTACCTAGTTAATCAGTTGGAACTAGACTGTTGCAAAGAATAGGATCAGGGCTACGAGTTTCACTTTAGCTGGCTCCTGATCCTCATCACCTTTGTTTCTTGGGATCTGTCGGAAGGTGCGACCTTCCTGGACAGTGATTCGTTCGAGACGCTTGCTTCGAAGTTCACCACACTCTGGTACTCGAGTGATATGAACAAGCAGTGGCAGTCGAATGTTGTTTTTCACACATATTACCTTCAGCTGAAGAGAGCCATCGAAGTTGAACCTCACATGACTCCAAACACCCTATGGAGGTTCTGACCCCTTATGAATTTCTACGCAAATCGACACTTCATCTACATTATAGTGTGAGCCAATGAACAAAAGGACCAACTTCAGTCATACTACAAACTCATGGAAGAGGACCTTGAGGAGATCATTAAGGACTGGTCAGTAGACCTCCTTATTCCCGCAGATTATGCAGAGATGTCTGACCCTGACAACCCAAAGGCCACGCACAAAGAACATGATACACCTGGACATAGAAAAAGTAATAAAACCAAAGAGGTCCAAGACTTAAGCATCCCCTCAGGAAAGACTGCTTCAGTATCACCTGACCGAGGGGGTGATGACGAAGTAGAATAAATGAATGGTAAAGTAGTTGAATAGAAGAAAGGTCAAGTAACATCGCCCAGAGATGAGGCTGATCCCCTAAAGAAGAGGAAGGTTTCTCCCCAAAAACCTTCTTCTTGGAAGAAATCCAGAGCCATCGTGACAAAGATGCAGTCTGTACTCACTACCAATGATTTTGACTTCATCGTAGCATCTCTAAATGATGCTTCACTAGAAATCGTGGAGAAACAAGAAGGTAATAAGGAGGAAATGTATGATGGAATTGAGGTTGAAATTTGAGGGGTACAACAGGCCCTTTAGTTCAGTCGCGCAGTATCCACTCTGTCCCTGCCATCGGAAGAACCAGAGTTGGGAGATGAGCCAACCCAACTTTGTCGACTAGCAAATGCAACTGAATATCTCCTTCGATGAGCACAAAAATAAATAGAATAAGACACCCATGCCTTGAATCAAGTACAAGGAGTACTCGTAGAACAATTTTGACTTGCAGAACAGGAGAAGGTTTCTCTCCAGGCAAAGTTTAAAGAAGAAAAAACATAGATTCAACAAGAAAAAGAACAGTTGCTTGTAGAGAATCTCAAAGTGAAAGAAGCAGTCAACAGAGCACTTCACTTTGTGAAAATATTAGAGCCACAAGTAGAAGAATGATTCACACATAAAGTAGAGTAGCTCGCATAAGATATCCAGCAGCTACAACAATGAATAACAGACTTAGAGCTCCGCACATTGCCCAACACCCTACAGGATGTGAGGGATCAAAGAGAAGCAACTGCTCGAAGTGCAGTTGATAGAATAAAGGCCCTCACCATGGAATGTAAGAAACTCAATGATCGCAGTGCTCATACCTATGAGAAACTCACTGAGAATCCAAAACTGAAGGCACTAGAGTCGCAACTCCAAGAGGCGAAGTATCAAGCAGAAACGATACAGGTGCAGTAGTATCCCCTTTTAGCTATGTAAATAATGAAGATATCCCAAGAGCAGTGCACTTCCCAGCAGTAGGTCCACATTATTCAGAGCAAAGTTATGGAAGTAACTCAGAGGCTCCAACCTGTACAAGATGAGGCTTACCTATTGTTCACAGAGATCGAAGTTCGAGGAGCGGTATTGAAGCAAGTTGTCACTACAACTAAATAGCGCCTAGAGGTACCTATCAACGAAGTAGTCATACAAGAGTTCGTTGAATAGGAGGTTGTGGCACAACAACAATTTGAAGCAGCTAGAGCCAAGCTCGAGGCTTTTGAGGCAAAATTATCCAGATCAGTGTGACTCAGGACAAGTCACAGGTGAGTGTTGGGGGCCTGTCGGCCCTTGACCAAGTTTTGAGGATCCTTGGTCATGTTTGACCTATTTTTGGGACTTCTACAGGCTATAAAAGGTGGAGCGCAAGATGAAGTGGAAATCGTGGGATCTTGGCCCCTTTTAGCGCCCCTTTTGGGTTTTGGGCTTATGTAACGGGTATGGGAATGTTGACCCATGGATTTACCCATGCTTAGGCCTATTTTGTATGTATAAATAGATGCTAAGGTGACGAAGTGAGTATGAATGGATAAGTGCCCTTTGGCTAGATGAAATTGATGGTTTTAGTCCAATCTATGTGATTGGCAGTGCTAAGTTCTAAGAGGACATTGCTTTTGTGCATACTATGTGAGACTTGTAGATCTAAGTGAAATTCATTGTAAGAGACTGTGGAAGGTTGTGTGCTTAGATCTAATTGGGGAAGGAGGATCTAGTGAGCTACGTAGATCCCCTGGCCTCTGTGGAGTAGGGTTCTTGAGGCATTGTGCATGTAACTGATTGAAGAAGCTAATAAATATTACAAAGAGTTGGTGGACGAAGCCCTAGGGTGGGGGTGGTCCACGTACATGTTGTGTTTCTCTTCTTTGTGTGATGTGTTGATGTGTTTATATGTTAATGTGCTTAGGTATTTGATATATATGAATGGTATATAGATATGTTAATTCCATGTAGTATGGATCTGACCTATGTGGATATTCTTAGTTCTTAAATACCTTAGATCTGAATGAATACTGTGATACTCTGTAATTAGGGTTTAACTGCACTGTAACTAAGATTGGATATAGATGAATGTTAATTGTTGAGTGCTCTGCTAAGTGTTTGAATCAGAGATCTGTGTCCCAGCTAAGGTTGCAGACATCTGAGTCCTGCAACCACGCATTCCTCTACCTTGGGTGAGAATTCATCTGCTTCATAGGTGTTGCTGAAAGGGCCGGTAGTTAGGGTTTTTTTTGTTTTGTTGTAGCGTTGAACCCTGGGTCTGACCCTGTGCCAACAATGACCTTCTCACCACTTGGCCACCTTCCCACACCGCCTCGCCACCTTCTACCTCACTACTTCCCCACAACCATGCACAATGTTAAATATCTAAGTTAATACATTTTCTAACTGTGATGTTATGTATAAAGTAATTCATAGCTACATGCAAGAGTTTGCATTATCTTACCAGGGACAAGTTATGTAATGTATTTTTTACCAATATCTTTTTTAATTGCAGAGCAGTTGAAATCACCTTTTATTGGCTTATGGTTGCACTTAGTTTACTCAATCTCAACACATACATCTATTTTTCTAGCTGTTGTAATGATACAAAATCAAAGGAGAGAATTTTCGGTGGTCAATCAATCAATGATATCTCTTACTGTGATTGAATTGTCAAGTTCCATGAACAACTACTGTTAATATGCATTATATGTAAGGAAAAACCATACATATTGTTCATATTGGAAGCAATTTTATTAATCTACAAGGTAAATATATGTTATCTTCTTTATGTAGTTATATTAGTTTATTTTCTTTGTCATGTTAGTTTGAATTTGAATTACCAACCTCTAGTTACAAAATTCATTGAAAAAAAGTAAATTCAAATCTCCAATTGAAGGATGGAGAATAATAATAATCAGGGCATTGGAACAAAATGAAACAATAGTAGTTAACAACATACAATAAAAACATAAGGAAAAAATAAAATGAACTCAACCAAACTTTTTTTCTTTATTCATAGGTGAAAGGACATCCACATAGGAGATCAAAAAATGAACAACTACACAAACTATTTATACTTATCTAGTTAATTTCATCTTAATCTTCTTTCCCATTGTTATCTTGTCCATGATTTGATATTTCTTCCTTAGCTTCTTCCACAACAAAATCATTTCTTAAAAGACATGGGATATCGCTTTTAAGTTGCATTATCTTCCATAAAATAAATATTTATGCCTTTTAGTATCTGTCTATCAAATAGCCATATTTTCCTTCAGAATAAATGATAGTAATAAAAGATGCTTCATATGGAAGGTACTCTAACCTATTCATGAAATCTGCATTCAATGTACCATATAACAGGGGCCTGAACTATCCCTTTCATTGTTGTGCGAACTTCGAAGCATCAATTGGTAGAAAGTATCAACCAAGCGTTAGCAATAACTAAGAAAAAAAATTGTTACAATTATTTTATGCATTCTTATTGATATGTAATCCATTGTCATGGCTTTGAAACTGCTTGAAAAAACAATGGGGTTTTCTAGCTCATGAAACGGTAAGTTGGTACATCTACCAAGCAAAGCAAGAGGTGCAACTAGCTAGCAAAGTAGGAGATGAACTAAAAATATTGTTCTGGTCTAACAAGTAGACACAAAAAGTAGAGTTAGATCTAAGGTTAGGTTATCACTTACTAACTGTGTCGTTGGTGATGGAACTTGTACATTTGGGTCAAATTACAATGGTGTGTTTGATGCAATTGCCACTTTATATTTTCGGGAGAATGACAAACAGAAGACCCCCTCAAACATTGTTTCACATGGTGTCACTTTTCCGATTCCGTAGCTATCGTCTCTATTGTGACATTTCATGCATACACGTGTCATCTCGTATTTGACTATCCAAACCCCATATAGTTGTCTCTACAACGACGTCATAGAAATCGGAATTTCGATGTCCCATTTCGTCAGTATCCACTACGTGGACGCTATGGGAGCAACGTTACCATACATTTTAATACATATGGATGGTAACTTTTCTCAACTGAAGGTCAACTATTTATCTTCGACGTATGTTCCATGGGATCAACGTTACCATACATCGCAATTCAACTTATAGTAACATCACTCAACTGATGGCCAACTATATATCTCTGGCGTATGTTCCTTGTGAGCAATGTTACCATATGTCACAATTTCGACATATGGTAATGTCGCTCAACCGACATCCAACTATATATCTCCGACGTATGTTCCATGGGAGTGATGTTACCATACGTTTCAATCCCGACATCATGTAGGTATTTAAAAAAATAAATAAATTTCAATTGTCAATCACAAGGTCTCTTCTCTCCAACCTCAATGACCTCACAAGGAAAATTGTTACAATGAAACTCACTAGCTACAACTAATGGTATGTTGTTCCAAGTCGTTATTGTCATTTCTTTTTCCATGGGACCATCTAGGGAAAGTGCCCCTAAATGTTTCACAAAATCAACCTACAACTTGAAACAACTCAATAACCATGAGTAATTTCTATGAGAATATTGCTTCATTGGATTCATCTTCTGTAAGAACCCTCAAGCTAAGGACAACTACTCAGTCAACCGGTGGAATTTTTTATTTTTTTTTTAGTGTGTGCGCATGTGTAGAAGAAACAACCCCCTCGACTCTAGGTCAACACTCGACCCAGCAGGACGCAAGTAAGACGAATACCATCAAGATGACCCAACCTATCATAACGACCACAAGAAGCAAAACACCCCTGACAGGAGGCGGGGAACTATTGGCGATAGGCAGAGACAGACACCAGGGTTAGGCACAGTACGGTCACCGACTCGAAGGAATCCGTCAGTAGAGTCGCAGTAGTGTAACTGTGCCTTTAAACATCCCGAGACTACTGATACGGCTCAGAAGGTGTCGCAAGAGTGGAACTGTGCCTTTAAACAGCCCGAGACTCTTGATACGGCACCGGATTCCTTCCACCGGATTACGCACAGACAAACATACTAAGCTACAAGAGGAGTCTATATCCCTCCCGACACAGACCGACTATGCAATAAAAAGACCCAGTACTACGAGATCAGGGACGACGCGACCTCTACGGGGGACACAAGTCAAGAGGACTCAATCGACTCACCTCACACGGGTCCCGAAGACTTCGAACAACCGACTGTTCTAATACAACATTAACAGACAAGGACCTTATCCTAGGGTACATCCAACAACTTTAGGTTAAGCCAAAATATCATTCAATCTAAGCA
>ML786544.1:601330-618813 GCA_009831015.1 Picea engelmannii | reverse complement strand
GTGGCGGAAATGACGGGGTGCACTTTGTAGGTGGATGAAACGAGGGGGGTGCAATTTGTAGTTGGCAGAGAAGGGTTGGCAGGTTGGGAAGTGAGGGGGAGAGAAATATTTGAGTTATGGAGAGTCTGACCGAATGCCATAAGTAAAATAAATGTTAAGTATGGAATGGGTGAGGGGTGAGGGGTGAGGAAATGGAGAGAGGGGGGTATGGTGAGTTTGTCGGGGAAGGACGCGAAGGGGATGAAGAGGTGAGGGAGTTATGGTGAGTCATGTTATCACTTTGTAAATTCCCAGATGTTGTTGTGAGGTAAGAAGAAATCTAACAGAGGTAACCTTAACCAACCGCTTAGAAACTGGGAGCTAGCCCTACCAGTTTCAGAGAGGGACATCTCTATGAGTTTTAGATTTGTTTAAATTTTCGAGATTTTAGGTTAGTTAAAAAGAATATAACCGAGTTGTTTGTATTGTTTTAAATGAAATGGATGAATATCACTTACGCTTCCATTGGGCTATGGGGTATGTTTTAGAAAGATAGAGGTTACATGCATCTTTTATAAGATTCGTTTTACAGGGCGAGATAGTGCTAACACTGGATTCTTTTGGAATATAAAGGTGTATTGCTGAAAAGGTGAGATATCAGTTAAAAAAAAAAAACATTTAAGAATTTCTTTGTTATAACGTCAGAAGAAAAAGTGTTTAAATCTATAAAAGATTAAGAACAAAGTACACAATGACAAATTTTGCAACTTTAACTTCTTTTAAATATTAGATTTAGAAAGACAATATGATAATAGAGAAGGAAAAACTTTTATGCACACAGAGGACACTTCACCAACGATGAACACGCAGGAATCTTGTGAAACTTCTCTTTGTATTACTAGGTTAACATTTTGATAAAAATCACAACAATTAGAGCTTGCTTGGGCGTAAAGATCAACAACCCTCAATACTTCTAAGTTGGAAATATTCATAATAAAAGTTACAACAACCCTGTCATTATTGATCAGGACGTGATGGAGTCTGAGTCTAACTAACTAACTAACAAAATGCAGAAATGTAGTAACTGATGACGATGTGTCAAATCTCTCATGCTAATTTTGGGGAAGACCGTTGGTGAGTCATTCGGATGACTTCGACTGCGCTAACGCTGAGCTAGATGAGGCTTTACCTTTACTCAATCAATTCGCACAACTCATCCCATATTTGTGTGCTCGGGATGGTAAGTTTCAATAGACGGTGGTAGACTTCGTCCATCTCGGTATATTTAGCGAAAGTCGGCTTGATGAGGAAGATGTACTTGATTTCGTGCTGTATGCTGAGGTCATGTTGCAGAGTCTCCAAGAACGCTTTGCCCGTGATGCTGCCCTGTATCCCTGAAAACTTGGAACTGTCTTTGGCCATGGTAGAGATCCTTTGTTTGTAATCAGACAAAGTAATTAAGTTATCATTTAGGATACATAGATCGGGAATACCCTTTTTCTGTAAGGCTTCAATCTTGCTAAAAAATCTCTGAACTCTAATGTCCATATTCTGAGCCTTTTCCTCCAACTGTAACATTAATCCTTTTTTAGTCAACACTCTTTTTACTTCGAGGATAGTCTCTATTCTGTCTTCGACTTTCAGTTCTTCCAGCTCTTCTCTGGTTTTTGAGTTCAGAGACTTGATGATCTTATTGGCTATCGAGGGCATCTCACCCAGCTCTGTTCTTATCCTGTCAATGGCCTGCCTACTCTTAAACACCAGATCATGTTGCTCGAACATAATTTGCACCATTGGCCAAATTTCATTTATGGATTTCGAGATATCCGTCCATATATTTTCCTTAGCCTATGCTAATGTCTTACCTGCCACTGTTTGTTTCTGGAGCTGTTGTATTTCTTGCTTAAGCTTCTCTGTTGCCTGTCTCTCAACATTGTATCTTGTTTGGAAAGAAGATTTGAGTTCTAGGAGATTTTCAACCTCTCTTTTGAACCTATTAATCTCTGTTTCCTGTAGATTCATTTCCTCCATGGACTTTGCTAGCTCCACCATTTTTTCCAGTGTTGTCAATGGAGTTGCTGATGGAATTTCTGCAGTAGTGGTTGTTGGCATAGCTATTGTATTGACTTTTGTGATGGGAACTACACTCAATAGAATGACTTCCATCGGGGTCGATTTTTCCTTCTCTTTCAATAACTTTTCCAACTCTGCTTCCATTTCCCTGAGCTGTGCATTCCGCTGCATGATAAGTTTCAACAATTCTTCTTTCTCATTTTCTTCCTCGGCTATTTCTTTAGCTTGTGAATCCTCTGTTGGTGGCAATTTCAATTGTTTTCTTAGAGATGCAATGCTAGCATTCTTCTTCTTTATCATCTCCTCTGCTTCTTTTACATTTTAGGGATCGTACCCAATCTTGAGAACCAACTCCTGTAAGGATTTTACTTTGTTGTCTTTTGCAAAAGAGGATATCTTTTCCAACTTCAATTAGGTCTGAACATTGCTTAAAGATACCTGTAACTTAGCTGTGGTAGAGGAAGCATGTGCTAATGTGGAGAAAACCATTTCTCCAGTTTGTCTGTGCAAATCCATCTGGTCAGCTGGATGGACTTGTTTAGTGTCAAAAACAATAGTTGACCTCTTGTAGTCAATGATCTCTTTGGGTTGAGGCACCTTTGCTTGCAGGAATGCTAGATGCATTCTTCCTTTCTCTGTGTCAAAGGATGACAATAGTCTGTGCTGTGCTATGGAGGTTTTCTTCTAGAACTAGGAGTAGGTGATATTAGTCAACATCTTTTTCTTCTTTTTAATCATATCATATTTCTGAAAAATGCTTACAGGTGCAGATCCTTGTGGAGCTTGGGTGGTCACAACTATCTCTGTTTGCTTCTTTGAAGAAGAAGTTGACACCACCTACTGTCTTCTTTCAATCACTTTGGTAGAGTAGGGCTCTTCCTCAACAGACATGTGAGTAGGATGAGTGGTTTTGGGTTTCTTGTTGTATACCTGAAAATATTTTGCCGATACCTCAGTGATTGAAGGTGAATTATCCTTCCTTGGCCTTTTTTCCTTGGGTACCTATGGAGTGGAAGTCAGTGAAAAAGAGACTGAACTGGATTCCTGTGGCTTTGTATCTACTAGAGTGTTTGTTTCCCACTCTGTCTGGTTCACATATTTTTCAATTTCTGGTTTGAGAGTGTGAGCATAAGGTGAACTTTTGTTCTTGGATCTCATATTTGCAATGATCCCACTGGGTTTATATCGCCAAATAAAACTGGTGCTGAATTTCAATTCCCTCAATAATTTATCTGCCTCTTCCCTAGTAGCTCGACTATTGCAGATAAACGGTCCTATTTTACCCTTGATTCTCATCTGTTGTTTTTTCTTTAGAGACACAAAAATGGATGTCATCTGAGTTTATCATCTGACGAATATACTCCAGTGTGAATATTCGAATATGCACATACTTGGGAAACTTGTATGGAGCTAGTTCACACCCATACACTCTGATTTCTGTGTGATTCTGGTATAGGAACCAGTCCCCAGTCTTTGCGAGATCTGAAAGGTGCATAACCCGTTGGATCTCCTCATTTATCCTCAGCTTTGGTCTTCCACTGAGCATGCCTACCATTGGATGATAGAATAGCTTGATGAATTGTTTGAAAGTGAACTCAGTGGAGCTTCTCCTGAGAAGCGACGTCCATAAAGTGACTACTTGAGGTTTTCCTTTCTTGTCCATCTTCTGCATGCGAAAGGAAAATGTGTCCACTTGATAGAACATGAACATGTAGGCTAGTATTGAAGAATACTAGAACATGCATTATGTAGGGAAATTTTCCAGCTGGTCGTGCAGGTTCTCAGCCAAGAAATTGTTGTAGTCGAAATGGGTGGCCACTTTCTCTTCAACAGAGAAAATGGACAGGAAACCTAAGATAGGTTGATCCACCCATTTGTCTGAGAAATAACCGAGCAAACAACACAATGTTGAGATAATCTGATTTGCCTTTTCAAAAAATATAGACGAGTGATAGGGAGGATTATTCTTAGGGAATTGGGCATCTTGTGGAAGGAAAAACTCAAAGATTTGTGCTCTTTGGGGAAAGGTAAGGTTCTGATACAATTCTTTCAGGATTTCAATTGTGAGGGGAGAAAGGGGTTCAACTCTGGGCACTTGCATCATATGATCGATGGTGTTAGGTGAAATAAGGAAAAGGGTTTCTCAAGACGAAGATACAATGACTCTCTGATCAGGGAGGTAGTGTGCTTGACACTTGAGGGTGAACTTAGGAAAGTGATAGACTTGGGGAAAAAGATAAAGAGGGATATTTGACTGCCAAAGCCCGATTTCATCGCTCTGATCGATGAAGGTGTCTCTGAGCCATGATTGTAGCTCAACAAAGTCGAATTCAGACTTGGTTTCTGAGATTAGATAGTCTTTTTCTACTAATGGGATCTGGTCGAGATCGACAGGAGGTGGGAGAAGAGGATTTCCCTCTACATTTGAATTTTTACTTTTGGGCGCCATTGATTTCCTCTGGTAACTGCACACTAAACACATGTTGGTAGATGAAAAACTATGGTTGGATGAAGTGTTGCAGAGGCGAAGGAAAATGAGTCTCTGATGCGCAGAGAGTGTGAGTGGAATGGGAACTGACCGAAATGGGGTTGAATTTGAGTGAATGGGTATCCATTGGGCGAAGAAGGACAAGTCAGATGAACAACGAGTATGTGGCCAGTCATAAATGGTCAACGGATCGTTTAGAGAATGAGAGGGTAAGGTGAAGGAAATCTGACTTGTGAAAATGATTAACATGCAAAAAGGCGTTTGGGAGATGAACATAATGGATATGACATGTAATGGTTAGCTGGAGGGGACATGCTGACGGGGTCGTGACATGGAACTGGAAGAGGGTAGTTGTGGGATACGACACCTCGGGATGACAGTGGTGAGTTGGACAAATGGTAGGCTTCAAATGTTTCAAGAGGGGAGTTAGGATGCAATGAGGTGATGCCACGTTGGGATGGGGCCCACCTGGACTTTGCTTCATTTCGGACCCCCCCCTCACCATTAAAGGTCGAAAGGTCGGGGGGTCCAGGATCCTTTGCTAACCGTTGATCTGGGCAGAGATGGATCTGCCGCTGATTTGGGTGCATTCTTTAAACACCATGTTGGACCCCCCCCAACGCTAAAGGTAGAACTGTAGGGGGGGGTCTAGAATCTCCTGTGGACCGCCCGATTACGTGCTGATGGGATGACCGTAGATCTGGGCGTGCCTTTTAAACATCTTTTTGGACCCCCCACCGTTAAAGTTCGAATGATCGGGGGGTCTAGAATCTCCCATGGACCATAGATCTGGGTGCCAACAACTCACTCGTAGATCTAGGCCCAATATTTAATCTCTAGGGTACAATTCAATAAATGATGTAGAACTTAGGCTAAATGACTTTTTGTGGGTTTTGTGTGCAGCTTCTTTTGATTTTTATCGCCATGGGGTTTAGAAAAAAATTTCATCATCAAGATCCTGCACTTTCCATCGATCATCTTGCACATTTTATTGAAAAGAAAACAACTAACCTATGTCCTAACCTACTCCTTTGCGCCTTTAGCCCAGTTTAAAATGTTGGGCTAAGAAAATACTCTACCTAGGGGCTATTTGACCAAGATTAGATTGTTTGGTCAAACTTATTCACTAACTAACCTGATTACTTGGCAAAGTTTAGACAATTTAGCCAAGCGTATTCACTAATCCTAGATACTTAAATTCAAAAGAATTGACCATGTTTAAACTGTATGGATCAAGTCGTTGTCATTTCATGGGGCTTAATCCTTTTTATTTTTCCCTCTTTTATTTTTTTTTTAATTTTTTCTTTTTTTGTTTCTTTTCTTTTCATTCCTTTTTCTTTTCTTTTTCCTTTTAGAATGCAACAATGCCTGCAAGTCAAAAACATTAAAGGGACAAAATTACAATCAACATTTGATCCTATAAATTATAGGGTTATAACAGTGGCTCCACCTGGGGATGGTATTCTCCTTGCGAGATGCCAAGGATCATGTTTCTTGTTGTCTTGGAAAAATTTCTTCTAGAGATTTTTATGTTATCTGACTTGCTTTATTTTGGAAAATTTGATGACATCTTCAGTGTCTTAGGGCCTTCTCTGCAGGCTTCAAACATCTGAACAAAAACACATATACCTAAAACAACTTGTAAAAAAAATGATATGTACAATGGAATGGAAAGGTGATCTCTCTACTAAGGTGGCAAGTAATGCTTCAACATCCTGCCATTTATAGGTTCCCCTGACAGGTCTGATCCATCACTGTTAGCAAGTATAAAGGTATTTTTTCCTCTGAAATCCTGAATGGTGTAAGGACCCTTCCACAAGCTATTGAAATTTCCATGTTTACCTTTATCTTCATTTTTGGAGTCCCACCTCAAAACTAGATCACCCAATTCAAAGTTATCCTCTTTGGTTCTCTTGTCATAAATCTTTTTAATATTTTCCTGGATCACTTGAGTTTTGTTGTAAACTTATTCTCTGGATTGCATTAGGTGTATCATTTGATTTATTCTTCCCTGGACATCATTTGGTTCTTCTTGTGTTTCCTACAACAATCTCATGACAGGAAATCCTAATGAAAGGGGAAAAATTTCTTCGATGCCATACACCAACTAGTATGGAGACATACCAATCGATCTTTTGGTGCTTATTCTATTAGCGCAGAATGCGAAAACCAACTTATTATGCCATGATTTCTTGTTTTCCTACAGTTTCTTTCTGAGAATGTTCACCAGACTTTTGTTAGAAGACTCAGCTAGCCCATTTCCATGTGGGAAATAAGTTGTCGAGTGTCCCAAAGTAATATGATATTGATTACAAAAATCTATGAGCCTTTTGGATCTGAAATCCACTGCATTGTCAGTTATAATTTTTCTAGGGCATCCAAAATGAGACAAAATGTTAGTTTCTAAAAACTTGATGATGACAGAGTCAGTAGCTTGCTTGCATGATACAACCTTGATCCACTTGGTGAAGTAATCAGTGGCCATAAGGATCCATTTATGTTGGACCGAAGAGGGGGGATGTATTTCACCATTGAAATATGGCTCCCATTGTTGGAAAGGAGATTCAACCGAGATGGGTTTCATTGGGAGTGGTAGAAGCTTCCTTTTACCTTCAAAAATCTGACACTAGTGGCAAGAAGTAACCTTCTAGTGAACGTCAGCAAACAGAGTAGGCCAGTAAAAGCCAGTTCTCAGAATCTTGTTAGTTGTGGTCTTCCAACTCAGGTGCCCACCATAGTCTCTTGCATGAAAATCTTCAAGAACTTTGTCAACTTCATCTTTTAACAAGCAATTAAGAAAGATACCACTAGGATCTTTCTAATAGAGATTTCCTTCCAAAATACAAAATTTCAATTCTTTCAATTTAATAAATCTAGATTTGGTCTTAGTCAAACCTGGAGGAGCCTGTAAATTGTGGAGTATAGAAATGAGGTCTGCGTACCAAGGGGAGCTTAAGAATGTCTCTTTTATGTTTTGAGTCGCCTGCTCTTTTGGTCCATTTACTGCAGCGAAAATGTTAATATCTAAAGCATGAAAATTAGACTCAACCATTAGTTTGGCCAAATCCTTTCATTTGACCAATTTGGTAGGTTTTATTTCAATGTCATATTCCAAAATAAACGCAATCCATTTTCCACTTCTGCCATACGGATTATCCTAGGTCAGGATATCCTTAACCACTATGTTTGGGATGTATGCAATTGTGTGAGAGTGTAGAATATAGAATCTAAAATCTCTTATAGCCTTTACTAGAGCGAAGGCTTGTATCTCCATAATGTTATAGTTTAATGATGCCTCTCTTAAGGCTTTGCTGAAAAAAACTATGGGTTGCTCGTACCCTTCACTGTTTTTCTGCAACAATACCGTTGCTATAGTGTGCTCAGATGTGAAGGAGAAGAGGTAAAAGTCTTTGGTATAGTCTGGGCTAATCAGAACTGGAGCTTTGGTGAGAGCATGTTTCACTTAGTCAAATGACTATTTGGACTCAACGTTCCATTTGATTTTGGTGTCCTTTTTTAACATATTGGTGATATTCCTGAGAAGTTCATCCAAGTTTGGTATGAATCTTCTAAGGAAATTTATTTTGCCAATGAAAGATTGTAGTTCTTTGAGGTTCCTAGGGTGTTCCACCTTCTAGATGGCTTCTATCCTACTAAGATCTATTTTAATCCCATCTTTTGAGATTATGTGTCCCAGTAGTTTTCCCTCCTCTAACCTGAAGAGGATTTTCTTAGGATTCAATGAAATCCTGAATTTCCTACACTTCTCAAACACACGTTTGAGGTGGAGTAAATGTTCTTCGTCGGATTTGGAGTAAACAGTTACATCATCCAGACAAATGACTATAAATTTCCTAGTCTCATCCACAAAGGAAATATCCATTTCTCTTTGGAAAGTAGCCCCAGTGTTCATCATACCAAAAGGCATCTTCACATACATAAAGGTTCCTCAAGGTGTGGTAAACATTGTCTTCTCTTGATCTTATAAATGGACTAGAAGTTGGTTGTAACCAGAGAAACCATCTAATAAGGAAATCCTGCTAGATCTGACCACCTTTTGTAAAATATGGTCCATTTTGGGTAAAGGGTAATTGTCTTTGAGGGAGACTTTGTTTAGATTTCTGAAATCTATACAGAGTCTGATCTCGCCAGTTTTCTTCCTGGTTGGAACTAGGTTAGACACCCATTTAGAAAATATCAAGGGGACTATAATCTTGGCATCATACATCTTTTTGATTTCTTTCTCTATCAGGGGAAGCAAATTAGGATTAATTCTCCTAAGTTTCTGTCTGAAAGGTTTGTGTTCTTCTTTTATGGGAATCCAGTGCTGTATGATACTTGTGTCATAGGATTTTAAGTCCTCATAACCCCAAGAAAAAACATCCATATATTCCTTAAAAAGTGCAATGTATTTTATTTTTTGCTCTGGTGGCATGGATTTAAATAGTTTTACCATTTTGGGCTTTTCTTCTGTTCCTATGTTCCAATCTTCAACCTCTTTACCGCTAGCTTCAATTTTAGGTTTTTTGGCCACATCGTTAAAATCAAACAAATCTTCCAACAGAACTAAACCTCTAGGTAATACATTATTTTTCAATTGCAGAATATCAGAATCTAGATCATTTTCATTGAATTCTTCAACATCTATTGTATTTACACTGTTATTCTCAAAGGCAGATTTATTTACAATTTCATCACCATTTTCTAAATCTATGTTTGTACATTCAAACTCATTTTTACATTGCAGAAAATCTTCAATTTGATCATCATTTCCAAATACCTGCCAATATCTAATGTTGTCAGGAACGGTGGGTCTACACTTCACCTCCAATGTGTACTTGTGAGTGGGACGTAAAGGGATTTTACAAGTAGATGTTGACGTATCTAGTCCGTCTGCGAGCATATTTTGTCCCCTAGGCATCACCTGCAAGTCAACCTTAGTAAAGCATTGAAGAGCATCTAAAACAACATTCCTATAGGCTCTAAGTCTAGGATGTTTTGCTTCATACTCACCTTTGATTTTCTTGATAATCAATTCAGAATCACCCCTTACCATTATCTGCTTAGCACCAACCTTCTTCAACAATTTCAGGCTGAGCATTAAAGCCTCGTATTTGGCTATGTTGTTAGTACATTAGAAGTTCAATTTATAGGAATGATTCTCAGAGTATTTTGATATGTGGTTATGCATCCACACTCCCACTCCAGCCCCTTATTTACTCACAACACCATCGAAGTCCATGCTCCAGAAGTCTGCTAGCAATTCCTCACTTTCTTCAATCATGGGGTTTCTTACTTCGACAACTTCTTTATCATCCTTTGGATCAGGTGCATCATCCTCTAGTTGTGTGATTTTTTCTTCAAAATCAACGTCGTTATATAGAACGAAAGAATCCAGGTCAGATTGCTCAGAATACAGTGGGTAATTGTGTGGCTTTTCCTGACTACTGACCATATACTTCATGAGTGTTTCCCTATAAAGTCTTCTCTGTTGACCGAAAAATGGAATGGTGGCATAGGACATATCAAGCTGTAGGGTTCCTCTCAATTTATCTCCCCAAGACCTTGACATCAACATCCCATACTTGGGGGGAATATCTACCACGACGATGTCCATCACAAAACTCTTCGCCGAGATTTGAGCCAAGGTGATGCATAAGTCTTTAATCAAGGCTATACATTTGACCTTGTTGGAGTCAAAAGAATGCAAATATTTGTAGGGTCTGGTGACCTCGAGTCCCATCTTTTCCATCACGACTTTGGGCATTAGGTTGTGAGAGGCGCCTGAATCCAACATAGTGTTGTGTAATATCAGATCGTGAATATTTAGGCTAATGTAAAAAGGGGCCACAACACTGTTATCAGTTTGACCATCAACTTCAGGACCAAACAGAAGCTCAGGTCGACCAACAACAAGGTTAATGGTGTCAGAGTGGTGTACAGATCCGACATTCAAGGATTTGGTACTTATATCGGGTTCGATGCTTAAATCTTTTATCACTTGAGACCTGTAAGCGTTCTTGTTCATCAGCTTGGAGAGGGGAATGGGAATCTTCAATTTTTCTAGTTCCCCTTCAAGGCTGAAAGTAGAAGTGGTTTTGTTTAAACCCTGTACTTCTGATTTATCGATAGAAGCTCTGTGAGCAGGCCCACTTGTTTGAGTGGTTGATGAAAATGTTGTCCGAATTGTTCTCTTAAGAATTTCTGGAGTTTTTTGCGCGAGAGAATCAACGTCATTCCGCCCAGGGGCTTTCTTGGGAAGGTTTTCTTGGTTTCAGTAGCCTTCTTTTGAGATTTCTCGTTAGTATTATTACTTCACAAGTTATACTGCCTATGAACCTCCATTATAGCATTCTCAAAGGCTTGTTGTTCTGTTTTCTCAGCTTCCTCATTTACCTCTGTTTGTGAAAGGAGAAAGATTTCATGTTCTTCCTGAGTGAGGAAAATATATTCATGGTCGTGATCATGATCACCCATTAGATTTATATGAGTACCATCAAAATCCTCAATTACTTCATCCCCATCATCAACATAGTTTTCCTAGAGAGGTGGTCTAATCTGCTGATCAGGTTCCCTTTGTTCTCGTTGATCTTTAGGATCCCTCTGTCTAATTTGAGGTGGATTTCTTCTAAAGTTCGGGTTCCTGATTTGAGGGGTAGATTGGTTCTCTCTAGGTGGGTTCTTGTCAGTCATGTTGAGTCTCTCCATCATTTTATCCATAGCTCTGGCGAGAGAGTCTAATTTGGCATCTGATGAGGAAGTAGAAGGTTCTTCTTTGATGGTAACCCTCTTTTTTGTTCTCTGCCTGGACCTTCTGGCCAAAAGATTTTCTTCTACACTGACAACACTTCTTTGCATGTCTTCCAGAGTTGCTGTGTTTCTGTCCCTCAATTGATATGACATGTCGGCGTCAAAACTATCAGGGAAATTTATTAACGCCAAACCTTGTGGTGGTTTGATTTCAGTCGGGATAGCATTGTATAAATTGTTGAAACGAGTGTAGTAATATTGCACCATCTCTCCGGGGTTCCTCCTAATGTTCTCATATTCATACAGGATCTGGAGAGGATTTTTCTTTACCTCCCATCGGTCAAGGAAAGTCCGATGAAAACCAACAATATCAGTAATGGTAGCAGTGTGTAAAGTTTTGAACCACTTTTTCACTTCTCCAGTCAATCTTTGCACAAATAATATCATTTGCACATCATCCTCGTCTACTTCCTACAGGTCAAAGTAATCGTTCATTTTGTCAACATGTTGTTGTGCATTCAAGGGTCCAGTACTATCAAACTGTGGGAGTTTGGTTTGATAATCTTGGGGCATGTCATGTAAAGGAGAAACCAATACCAATGGAGAATATCTTTCCACCATGATTGGTGGAGGAGGCTGAACAACAACCTGTGTGACAGGGGAGGAAATGCCTGAAGATATAGAGGATGAAGGGCTTGGAGGGATGGAGTGACTTGGTGTGGGTTTAGTAGAAACTGCAACAATAGTTAAAGAAGGAAGTTTGATGGACTGTTGAAGATGGTGTTTGTCTAAGTCTTGACCAAGATTTTCAACTAGGCCTTCGAGTTTATCAGTCTCGGGGTGAAAACGTTGATCAAATTCAGTTGTAGGAGAACGTATCTCAGGGGTGTTGGGCTAAAAAATAGTTTGGTCCAAGACTGTTTTACTAAAAAAACTATTGGATTTTGTCCTGAAAAGACTTGTTTGGAAAGGGATTTCAGGCTCAATGTCTTGAAGAATACCTAACTTCTCTGGGATGGACAAAGACCTTGGAAGTGAGCTGTTATGTCTCGAAATTTCTACAGTGTTTTTCTTTCTGAGTAGTTTTTTGGGGTTATCTATTACTATTGCAGGTTCTGGGTCAGGGTGTGATCTGGTAGAAATTTTTTTGGGAGCCAAAACTGTTGATTTTATTCATCCTTTGGAGAGTTTAACTACTTATACACAAACTTTAACAACCTCTGAACATTATTTCCAGATAAAATTTAGAGTTTGTGTTTCTTCCAGAAATAAAGTTGTCTTTCTTCTAGGAAAAAGAAAACAAGGGGTGGAAAGTTTGTTCAACTCTTCCCCAATATGGTCTCCATTTATGTTATCACTCTGTAAATTCCCAGAGGTTGTTGTGAGGTAAGAATAAATCTAACATAGGTAACCTTAACCAACCGCTTCAAAACTGGGAGCTAGCCCTACCAGTTTCAGAGAGGGATCTCTCTGTGAGCTTTAGATTTGTTTAGATTTTCGAGATTTCAGGCTAGTTAAAAAGAATATAATCGAGTTGTTTGCATTGTTTTAAATTAAATGGTTGAATATCACTTATTCTTCCATTTGGCTATGGGTTCTATTTTAGAAAGATAGAGGTTAAAGGTAGCTTTTATAAGATTCGTTTTACATGGAGAGATAGTGCTAATGCTGGATTCTTTTCGAATATAAAGGTGTATTGCTGAAAAGGTGAGATATTAGTTAAAACAAAAAAGAATTTAAGAATTTATTTGTTATAATATTAGAAGAAAAAATGTTTAAATATATAAAAGATTAAGAACAGAGTACACAATGGAAAATTTTGCAACTTTAACTTATTTTAAAGATTAGATTTAGAAAGACAATATGATAAAAGAGAAGGAAAAACTTTTACGCAGACAAAGGAAACTTCACCAACGATAAACATGCAGGAATACTGTGAAACTTCTCTTTGTATTACTGGGATAACTTCTTGATAGAAATTACAACAATTAGAGCTTGCTTGGGCGTAAAGATCAACAACCCTCAATACTTCTAAGTTGGAAATATTTATAATCAAAGTTACAGCGACCCTGTCATTATTGATCAGGACGTGATGGAGTCTGAGTCTAACTAACTAACTAACAAAATGAAGAAATGTAGTAATTGATGATGATGTGTCAAATCTCTCATGCTAATTTCGGGGAAGACCGTTGGTGAGTCATTCAGATGACTTCAACTACGTTGGACGCTGAGTTGGATGAGGCTTTACCTTTACTCAATCAATTCACATAGCTCATCCCATCTTTGTGTGATTGGGATGGTAACTTTCAATAACCTGCAGTAGACTTCATCCATCTCAGTATATTTAGCAAAATTTGGCTTGATGAGGAAGATGTACTTGATTTTGTGTTGTATGTTGAGGTCATGCTGCAGAGTCTCCAAGAACGCTTTGCCCATGATGCTGCCCTATATCATTGAAAACTTGGAACTTTCTTTGGCCATGGTAGAGATCCTTTGTTTGTAATCGGACAAAGTCATTAAGTTATCATTTAGGACATGTAGATCAGGAAGACCCTTTTTCTGTAAGACTTCAATCTTGCTAAAAAATATCTGAACTCCAATGTCCATATTCTGAGCCTTTTCCTCCAATTGTAACATTAATCCTTTTTTAGTTAAAACTCTTTTTACTTCAAGGATAGTCTATGTTATGTTTTTCGACTTTCAGTTCTTCCATCTCTTCTTTGGTTTTTGAGTTCAGAAACTTAATGATCTCATTGGCTATCAAGGACATCTCACCCAGCTCTGTTCTTATCCTGTCAATGGCCTGCCTACTCTTTAACACCAGATCATGTTGCTCGAACATGATTTCCACCATGGGCCAAATTTCATTTATGGATTTCAAGATATATGTCCATATATTTTCCTTAGCCTCTGCTAATGTCTTACCTTCCATTGTTTGTTTCTGGAGCTGTTGTATTTCTTGCTTAAGCTTCTCTGTTGCCTATCTCTCAACATTGTATCTTGTTTGGAAAGAAGATTTGAGTTCCTGGAGATTTCCAACCTCCCTTTTGAACCTATTAATCTTTGTTTCCTACAGATTCATTTCCTCCATGGACTTTGCTAGCTCCACAGTTTTTTCCAGTGCTGTCAATGGAGTTGCTGATGGAATTTCTACAGTAGTGGTTGTTGGCATAGTTGTTGTACTGACTTATGTGATGGGAACTGCACTCAATGGAATGAATTCCATCAGGGTCGATTGTTCCTTCTCTTTCAATAACTTTTCCAACTCTGCCTCCATTTCCCTGAGTTGTGCGCTCCGCTGCATGATAAGTTTCAACAATTCTTCTTTCTCATTTTCTGTCTCGGCTATTTCTTTATCTTGTGAATCCTCTGTTGGTGGAAATTTTAGTTGTTTTCTTAGAGATTCAATGTCATCATTCTTCTTCTTTATCATCTCCTCTGTCGCTTTTACATTTGAAGGATCGTACCCGATCTTGAGCACCAAATCCTCTAAGGATTTTACTCTGTTGTCTTTTGCAAAAGAGGATATCTTTTCCAACTTCAATTGGGTCTGAACATTGCTTAAAGATGCCTTTAACTTAGCTACAGTAGAGGAAACATGTGCTAATGTGGATAAAACCATTTCTCTAGTCTGTTTGTGCAAATCCATCTCGTCAGTTGGATGGACTTGTTTAGTGTCAAAAACAATAGTTGACCTTGTAGTTAGTTATCTCTTTGGGTTGAGGCACCTATGCTTGCAAGATTTCCAGATGCATTCTTACTTTCTCTGTGCCAAAGGATGACAATAATCTGTGATATGATGTGGAGGTTTTCTTCCAGAACTGGGATTAGGTGCTATTAGTCATCATCTAGTTCTTCTTTTTAATCATATCATATTTCTCAAAACTGCTTACAGGTGCAGATCCTTGTGGAGCTTGGGTGGTCATAGCTATCTCTGTATGCTTCTTTGAAGAAGAAGTTGACATCACCTGCTGTCTTCTTTCAATCACTATGGCAGAGTAGGGCTCTTACTCACCAAACATGTGAGTAGCATTAGTGGTTTTGGGTTTCTTGGTGTATACTTGAAAATCTTCTACCGATACCTCAGTGATTGAAGGTGAATCATCCTTCCTTGGCCTTTTATCCTTGGGTACCTGTGGAGTGGAAGTTAGTGAAAAAGAGACTGAAGGGGATTCATGTGGCTCTGTATCTACCCAAGTGTTTGTTTCCCACTCTGTATGGTTCACATATTTTTCAATTTCTGGTTTGAGAGTGTGAGCATAAGGTGAACTTTTGTTCTTGGATCTCATATCTGCAATGATCCCATTGGGGTCATATCACCAAATAAAACTGGTGTTGAATTTCAATTCCCTCAATAATTTATCTGCCTCTTCCCCAAAAGCTCGACTATTGCAGATAAACGATCCTATTTTCCCCTTGATCCTCATCTATTTTTTTTTCTTTAGAGACACAAAATGGATGTCATCTGAGTTTATCATCTGACGAATATACTCCAGTTCGAATATTCGAACAGGCACATACTTGGGCAACTTGTATGGAGCTAGTTCACACCCATACACTTTGATTTCTGTGTGATTCTGGTATAGGAACCAGTCCCCAATATTTGTGAGATATGAAAGGTGCAGAACCCTTTGGATCTCCCTGTTTATCCTCGACTCTGGTCTTCCACTGAGCATGCCTACCACTGGATTATAAAATAGCTCGATGAATTTTTTGAAAGTGAACTTAGTGGAGCTTCTCTTGAGCAGCGACGTCCATAAAGTGATTGCTTGAGGTTTTCCTTCCTTGTCCATATTCTTCATGTGAAAGGAAAATTTGTCCACTTGATAGAACATGAACATGTAGGCCAGTATTGAAGAATATCGGAACATGCCTTCTGTAGGGAAATTTTCTAGTTGGTCGTGCAGGTTCTTAGCCAAGAAACTGTTGTAGTCGAAATGGGTGGCCACTTTCTCTTCGGTAGAGAAAATGGATAGGAAACCTAAGATAGGTTCATCCACCCATTCGTCTGAGAAATAATTGAGAAAACAACACAATGTTGAGATAATTTGATTTTCATTTTCAGAAAATATAGACGAGTGATAGGGAGGATTGTTCTTAGGGAATGGGGCATCTTGTGGAAGGAACAACTTGAAGATCTATGCTCTTTGGGGAAAGGTCAGGTTCTGATACAATTCTGTCAGGATTTCAATTGTAAGGGGAGAACGGGGTTCGACTCTAGGCACTTGCATCATATGATCAATGACGTCAGGTGAAATAAGGAAACAGGTTTCCCCAGATGAAGATACAATGGCTCTCTGATCAGGGAGGTAGTGTGCTTGGCACTTGAGGGAGAACTTAGGAAAGTGATAGACTTGGGGAAAAATATACAGAGGGATATTTGAATGCCAAATCCTGATTTCATCGCTTTGATCGATGAAGGTGTCTCTGAGCCATGAATGTAGCTCATCAAAGTCAAATTCAGACTTGGTTTATGAGATTAGATAGTCTTTGTCTGCTAATGGGATCCAGTCGAGATCGATAGGAGGTGGGAGAAAAGGATTTTCCTCTACATTTGATTTTTTACTTTTGGGCGCCATTGATTTCCTCCAGTACCTGCACACTAAACACACATTAGTAGATGAAAAACTCTGGTTGGATGAGGTGTTGCAGAGGCGAAGGAAAATGAGTCTTTGATACGCAGTGAGTGTGAGTGGAATGGGAACTGACCGAAATAGGGTTGAATTTGAGTGAACGGGTATCTGTTGGGCGAAGATGGACATGTCAGATGAACAACGGGCATGTAGCCAGTCATAAATGGCCAACGGATCATTTAGAGCATGAGAGGGTAAGGTGAAGGAAACGTGACGTGTGAAAATGATTAACGTGCAAAAAGGAGAATGGGAGATGAATGGAATGGATATGGCATGTAATGGTTAGCTGGAGGGGACATGCTGACAGGGTCGTGACATGGAACTTCCAGATGGTAGTTGTGGGATACGACACCTCAGGATGATAGTGGTGAGTTGGACAAATGGTAGGCTTCAAATGTTTGGAGAGAGGAGTTAAGATGTAATTAGGTGATGCCACGTTGGGATGGGGCCCGCCTGGACTTTTCTTCATTCCAGACCCCCGCCCCCCTCACCGTTAAAGGTTGAAAGGTCGGGGGGTCTGGGATCCTTTGCTGACTGTTGATCTGGGCGGAGATGGTTCC
>ML786544.1:572363-601298 GCA_009831015.1 Picea engelmannii | reverse complement strand
AAGGTCGGGGGGGTCCAGAAGCTCTTGTGGACCATTCGATTACGTGCTGATGGGATGACCGTAGATCTGAGCATGCCTTTTAAACATCTTTTCGGACCCACCCCCACTGTTAAAGGTCGAATGATTAGGGGGTCTGGAATCTCTTGTGGACCGTAGATATGGGTGCCAACATATCAGTCATAGATCTAGGCCCAATATTTAATCTCCAGGGCATAATTCAATAAATGATGCAGAACTTAGGCTAAATGACTTTTTGTGGGTTTTGCGCACAACTTCTTTTGCTTTTTATCACCATGGGGTTTAGAAAAACATTTTATCATCAAGATCTTGTACTTTCCATCGATCATCTTGCACATTTTATTGAAAAGAAAACAACTAACCTATTTCCTAACCTACTCCTTCGCGCCTTTAGCCCAGCTTAAAATGTTGGGCTAAGAAAATACTCTACCTAGGGGCTATTTGATCAAGATTAGATTGTTTGGTCAAACTTATTCACTAACTAACCTGATTACTTGACTAAGTTTAGACAATTTAGCCAAACTTATTCACTAATCCTAGATACTTAAAATCAAAATACTTGACCATGTATAAACTATATGGATCAAGTTGTTGTCATTTCATGGGGATTAATCCTTTTTCTTTTTCCCTCTTTTATTTTTTTTTTTCATTTTTTTTTTTTCTGTTTCTTTTCTTTTCATTCATTTTTCTTTTCTTTTTCCTTTTAGAATGCAACAATGTCTACAAGTCAAAAACATTAAAGGGACAAAATTACAATCAACATTTCGTCCTATAAATTATATGGTTATAACAAGTCCAACCGACCGCCATAACTCAAAGAAATGTTAAGTAGAGGAGAATGACATGTGCCCACAAGAAATTCCATGAATATTTTTTATGGGTTTTGAACCCAGTACAAGAATATTTTCAAGGGTCTTGAAGCCAAAAAAATTTAAAAGTGCTTCCAAAAGATTATCTTTATTCCACATGTAAGAGGCGTCATTTCCCACTTTAAACTTCAAACCTGGATATATTAAGCATAAAAATTTGGATTTTCAAAAAATGTGTGTCGAAGCTGAGACCAAGGACTATAAAAAGAACTTATAATAGTTCCAAATTTTTCACCTTCTTATATCATTTGTTTTTATTATTCCATGAGCAGGAATATATAGGTGATGCAGGAGCATCGCCAGCAGCCAAGCGAGCGTGAAAGCATAAGCCAGTTGGGAAAAGAGAAGCACAGATTTTCCACGTTTTGAAATTTTTTTGAAAGATTAAGAAGAGGATATTGATCTAGTAGCTAGAAGTGTACTTGCATTTATATCTAGCTGTTGTAAACAGATCTTGAGCGATTTGCTCTCATCTGTCAATGTAAAAGGAATTTAAGCCCAGTTAATGAAAGTAGGTAGTTTTGAATTCATAGATTAGACAGTTAGAGCGTAGGAGGGAGAACAGATATAGACACCCTCGCCTTTGTATCATAGTGGTTGTTGTTGTATCATTAGCATAGAACAGAAGAAAAGAGTTGTAGCAGAGAGCTGTAGAGAAGAACCCATGTATAGAAGCAATTGAGTTAATAAATGAATCTTTGACTCAACTTTCATGGTGTTATGATGTTTACTATTTACATATGCTGAATGGTATGCTTACAGTTGTATTATTCTCTCTGTTATGAATTTGTTATGATGTTATGTTGTGTGTTGAATGTATGATTTCATGTTGAATGTATGAAGTCTGAGAGAGAAAGAGAATGAGTTTCAATTGATTCTCTTCTTGAGAGAAATTCCTGCAAGGAGTGTAGTGAAACGTCCGCAAGGTGTGCGTCGACAAGGGTTCCAAGTTTTATCTCAAAAATCTCAGGAGGGATACCGTTGTTCTCATTCCAGCAGAAGTGCAAGTGAAGCACATAAGTCATGCAAGGTGTGTGCATGCTAGTAGAGGCCTTAGAACTTATCAACTAAGGTCGAAAGATTAAAGGACTGCTATTGTAGAAAGTGCATAGAGTCAAAATATCAAATACCTAGGAGTATTTGAAAGTTTGCAGCAAGGAGTGTGAGCAGGAACCCTTTTGGAGGCTTGAGTTTACAAGAGAACGTTCAGGAGGGATAACACCTTTGAACAATTCAAAGGAGGATGAAGATCGAAATACTTCAAAGGGAGGCGAGGAAGCGAAATCATCGCGTAGAAGGTTAAGTTTCAGGAGAAGAACATTGGCTTGTTTCACAGAGATTCTTGAGGAAGAAATTGAACGGTCGGAATCCTCCGTGGAGAATTCCCGAAGTTATGAGGATTGTAGGATCTAGAGGAGTTGCAGGGTGGATAAGGGTTGGATGAATCCATTTCGTTGGTGTCAAGGATCAACAAGGACCATCGATCGTGATCAGTTTGGGCCGCTGGATCATTTCGCGAACTCGAAGTTCATGAGTTTGGAGGTGGAAGACCAAACTCTTGTAGTCGTGAAGTCCCGAAGTTGTGAGAAGGGAGGAAGAGATCCAAATTGTTGGATCTAAGCTGTGGGAGAACTGTCAGATCTGAATCTTCAAGGGGTATCACATATCGTGAGTTCGGAGGATAGACCAAATCCTTTAGTTGCACAAACTTTCGAGTAGCGAGGAGCAGGAACAACCGTTGGATCCAAGGCAAGGGAGAACTATTGGATTAGAACCCCACAGAGCTATCGCGTATCGGAGACTCGGAGTTTGAAAGAGGTTATTTCCAATGTGTGAGATCGCAAAGTGCCGAGAGTCGAGGGCTCATGTGAATGCGCGACACATCCGTCAAGTGGGGATCACAAGGTTGACAGGTGGCGTGAACAACTAACCCCCAGGGAAAGGTGTAAATGGTGACAGGTGGCATGTACTCACCGCATTGAAGGATTCAACCAACAGTTGACCCATCGCCTCTCAGTTTTTCCCAAAGGAGGAGCACGAAGGCTCAGTACTCCAACTCACGAGATTGCGAGTTGCAAGAAGTGCGAAAAGGAAGTCAACCATCGCCTCTCCGAGTTTCGCAAAGGGAGAGTGCCAAAGTTCAACACTCCAACTCGCGAGGTTGTGAGTTGCAAAGAGGCGCTAGTACTTATCCCTAGTCGACGGTTACTTGTGAAGGGTGTTTTCAAGGAAGGAGCCATACCCCATCGCATCTCAGGTATTGACATTTGGTGAAGAAAAGTTGAGGGTCTTCGATTCGTGAACACGCGAGTTGCGAAAGATGCCTATGCTAAGACAAGGTCGTGATCACTTGGAGAAGGAAAATCTCATGCTTGGTGTCAAGTTACATAGGGTGAGTTTTAACAAAGGACCTGTGGATTCGTTGGAGGTTCCAGCAGGAATCAAAGGAGCCACTTCAGCTCAAGGGAATTTTAGAATGATCCTGAGCAAATCTTGACCCGAGGGTTGGGGTCTGCGCTAGTTGTGGTATTAGAGCTTGACTCTATTTGTATATTGCAGGTAGAGGAAGAAAGAGGAGAAAGAGTACTCTGATACACATCATTTGTGGTATTAGAGCACAAAACAAGTCTTTTCTTTCTGTAGCAGGGAGAAGAAAAAAAAAATTCTCAGCCATGTCGCCGAGAAGAAGAGATAGACCAATGCCTGATCCAGCAGTGGAAAGAGAAATGCGCAAATTACGTGCCAGGCTTGATTCCATGGAGACATCACAGAGGCACACAATTGACGCTGGAGATATCAGCGAAGCTGAAAGTGAAAATGAAGCTGGACACGAAGGAGAAGAAGTCGCAGTCGAAGATACTGCAGATGAACGCCTATTCAGGGTTGTTGAAAGTATAGGTGTTAGAGAAAAGATGGGCATTCTAGTGTATGAGGGAAACCTGGATGTTGAAGAGCTTCTAGACTAGATTAGAGCTCTAGATAAATACTTCGACTATGAGGATGTCGAGGAAGACAAGAAAATCAAACATACCGTCACTAGACTTAAAGGGTATGCATCACTATGGTGGGATGAACTGTAGGCTGATAGACGCTGCAAGGGAAAGAATAAAATTAAAATCTAGGATAGAATGGTAGCAAAGATGAAAGACAAATTTATACCCAAGGATTATCAAATCACTATGTTTCGGAGGATGCAAAATTTGAGGTAGAAGTTGATGTCAGTGAAAGAATACACTGAAGAGTTCTACAAGATAAACATCAGAGCAGGTCATCGGGAAAGCGATGATGAAAATGTTGCCATATACATGAATGGTCTGCGATATGACATTCAAGATGAGATGAGCATGATGACCCTTCGGATTGTAGAAGATGCTTATCAGATGGCTCTGAAAACTGAAGAGAAGCTGAGATGAAAACAAGGTCAAAGAGGCCAAGGCAGAAGTCAATCCAGAGGCAAAACAATTGCCCAAGATAGAACTCAGAAGCCTAAAGAAGAGGGGAAGAAACCTCAAAGTCAGCATGAGAGAGGAGGAATCTCACAAAGAGGGAAGTATGCTGATAGAAATACTTTTCCTTGAGCTAGAGGAAGAGGAAGAGGCAGAGGTGGTGAAGTGAAGTGCTTTGTCTGTGGGAAAATCGGACATAAATCCTATGAGTGTCCAAATAAAAAAAAAATGGTGGTGAAACTCACATTGTCGAATCTCAAGGGCAGAATGTTGAGGCAGAAGATGCTGAGGGTAGAAGATCCTTAATGATGAGGAAAGTTCTCTTGAAGCCAGAGAAGGAGGCAGAGAACCCATCCTAAAGAAAAAGTCTGTTTCAAACTACTTTCAAAACCAAATACAGAGTATGAAAAGTTATAGTGGACAGCGGTAGCATAGATAATCTCATATCTACAGAGATGGTAGAAAAGCCGGAGCTGGAGACTATCATACATGCAAGCCCATACAGAGTTTCGTGGCTACAAAAAGGACATCAGGTAAATGTCACTAAACAATGTTTAGTTGAATTTAAGATAGGAGGATATAAGGATGAAATATTATGTGATTTCATTCCCATGGATGTTTTTCATCTATTGCTGGGTAGACCATGGAAATATGATAGAAAAATAGTTCATGATGGGAGAAAGAACACATACACCCTGGAGAAAAATGGTAGGACTCACATGTTGTTGCCGATTAAGAACCAAGAGGTGAAAACAGAGATGAGCATCACTTTACTTCTCATGAGTGGGAAGGAACTTATTAAGGAGGTTAAGAAGAAGGATGACACACAATTTATTGTGGTCAGGAAGCCTAAAATTGTTTTGACTAGTACAAGGATAGATGATTTTCCAGAAGAAATCCAGAAGTTACAGGAAGAGTTTGCTTATATAGTAGTGGATGAACTACCTTGTTCGTTGCCACCTATCATAAGTATAAGACATCACATTGATCTTATACCTGGAGCCAGTTTACCAAACAAAGCCGCATGCAGGTTGACACTGTAGGAAAATGAGGAAGTCAAGAGACAAGTCCAGGACTTAATGGAAAAAGGATTGATTCGAGAGAGCTTGAGTCCATGCGTTGTTCCGACAGTGCTCAACCCAAAGAAATATGGAGGCTGGAGAATGTGTACAGACTCAAGGGAAATCAATAAGATTACCATCAGATACATATTTCCATTACCAAGGATGGACAACTTGATGGATTGCTTGAGTGGAGCAAGATTCTTTTCAAAGATTGATTTGAAAAGCAGGTATCATCAAATTCGAATGAGAGAAGGTGATGAATGGAAGACAACATTCAAGATGAATGAAGGGCTGTACAAATGGCTTGTCATGCCATTTGGCTTAACGAATGCACCCAGTACTTTCATGATATTTATGAATGAAGTCCTGAAGGATTTCATAGGGAAATTCATCATTGTATATCTTGACAATATATTAATTTTTAGTAAAATAGAAGCAGAGCATTTAAAGCATTTAGCTGCAGTGATGAAGAGATTACAACAAGAGAAATTTTTGATTAATGTGAAGAAATCATCATTTATGAGGACAAAACTCATTTATTTGGGTTTTGTTATCTCTACAAATGAGATGAATATGGATCCAAAAAAGGTAAATGTGATTAAGAATTGGCCATCGCCAAAAAATGTGTTTGAATTTCGAAGCTTCCATGGTTTGGCAAGTTTCTACAGGAAATTCATCTGAAATTTCAGTGGAATTAGTGCACCAATGATGGATACGGTGAAGAAAATATACAAATCTTTTCACTAGATAGAAGAAGCAGAGAAGAGTTTCAATCTGCAGAAGAAGAAGATCACGGAACAACCAATTCTGGTTTTACCAGATTTTAGCAAGACATTCCAGGTCAAGTGTGACGTGAGTGGATTTGCAATTGGAGTAGTCTTGAGCCAAGACAATAGGTCGATCACATATTTCAGTGAGAAATTGAATGAAGTGAATATTAAATACTCAACATATGACAAAGAATTTTACGCATTCATACAAGCGCTGAAGAAATGGAGACATTATTTGGTTCCTAAAGAGTTTGTTTTGTACAGTGATAATCATGCTTTACAATTTGTGACTCAACAGGAGAAGTTGAACCAAAAACATGCTAAATGGGTTGAATTCATGTAGAATTTTACTTTTGTAACTAAGCATATTTCTGTAACTGCTAACAAAGTTGCTGATGGTTTAAGCAGGAAATGTTTTCTGATGCAGGAATTCAGAGTCAAAACTTTGGGTTTTGATAACCTCAAAGAAATGTACAGAGATGATCTAGATTTTAAGGAGGCATATGAGACATCTGCGAATCCAGTTCTCAGGGACAGAAGCCAATGGATCGAGTATATGATCTAGGATGGATTATTGTTTCGGGGCAATCAACTATGTATTCCAAAATGCTCCATGAGGGAAAACCTGCTAAAGGAAAAACACAGTGGAGGATTGGTCGGACACTTCGGTCATGACAAAACGTTCTCAAACTTGAATGGCTCATATTATTGGCTAGGGATGAGGACATATGTTAAGAAATTTGTGGACAGATGTAGGATTTGTCAGCAAACAAAAGGGAAAAGGAAGAACACAGGGTTATATCAACCATTACCCATACCAGAAAGGCCGTGGGACGCAATGAGCATGGATTTCATATTGGGACTGCCAAGAACACAGAGAGGCTATGATTCAATCTTTGTGGTAGTCGAAAAGTTTTCCAAGATGGCACATTTTATACCATGCCAGAAAACCAGTGACGTAACTCATATTGCGAACCTATTTTTCAAGGAAGTCGTCAGACTTCACAACTTGCCAAGGAGTATTGTTTCTGATCGAGATACCAAGTTCGTAGGACATTTCTGGAGGACCTTATGGAAAAAGATAGGGACAAGTTTGTCCTTTAGCTCAACGTATCATCCTCAAATGGATGGACAGATAGAGGTTGTGAACAAAAACTTGGGAGATTTTCTAATGAGCTTAGTGACTGAACACCACAGTTAGTGGGATCACATTCTACCATAGGGAGAATTTGCTTACAATGATTCACTCAACAGAAGGATATGGTAGATTCCATTCCATATTGTATATGGAATGTAGCCAAGGGGGGTTTCTAAATTGAGAGATGTGGAACAAACTGAATTCAAGAGTGCTAGTGCAGAGGAATTTGCAGAAGCAATGAAGGAGCTTCACAACTGAAGTAAGAAGTGATTGCAGAGTTCAAGTCAAGAATACAAGTGGAGAGTAGATAAACACAAGCAAGAACTTCAATTTGAAGTTGGTGATCTGATTCTTGCAAATCTGAGGAAGGAAATATTCCCAAGGGGAACATATAATAAACTAAATATGAACAAGATTGGACCATGCAAGGTCATAAGGAAATTTGGGGCGAACGCATATGAGATTGAATTACCCGATGGGGTCAAAATCTCACCGATATTCAATGTTGCAGATTTGTACCCTTACAGAGCTGAAGAAGCAGGAGAAAAGGAATGAAATAATGAGGTTCATTGGACCAAACAAATGCCTGTAGTTGAGAAGCCACAGATGGAAAGTATAATTGACAAGAGGGTCAGAAAAAAGACCAGGCGAAAAGAGTATTTTGAATACTTGGTCAAATGGAAGGGACATCCAGTTGAAGATGCTAGTTGGGAAGATGAAGCAGAAATTCAGAAGCATGGACAGACCGTGCAAGAACTCATGAACAAGAGTTCATGAAAATTTTCAAGTGCGGGAGTATGATGCAAGAGCATCGACAACAACCAAGTGAGTGTGAAAACAGAAGCCATCTAGGAAAAGCGGAGCACACATTTTCCACATTTTGAAATGTTTTTGAAATATTAAGAAATAGATATTGATTTAATAGCTAGAAGTGTACTTGCATTTATATCTGGCTATTGTAAACAGATCTTGAGCGATTTGCTTTCATCTGTCAATGTAAAAGGCATTTAAGCCCAGTTAATGAAAGTAGGTACTTTTGGATTCATAGATTAGACAGTTACAGCGTAGGAGGGAGAACAGATATAGAGACCCTCACCTTTGTATCATAGTGGTTGTTGTTGTATCATTAGAATATAACAGAAGAAAAGAGCTATAGCAGAGAGCTGTAGAGAAGAACCCATGTACAGAAGCAATTGAGTTAATAAATGAATCTTTGAATCAACTTTCATGGTGTTATGATGTTTACTGTTTACATATGCTGAATGGTATGCTTATAGTTGTATTATTCTCTCTATTATGCATTTTTTATGATTCTATGCTATGTGTTGAATGTATGATTTCATGTTGAATGTATGAAGTCTGAGAGAGAAAGAGAATGACTTTCAATTGTTTCTCTTCCTGAGAGAAATTCCTGTAAGGAGTGCAGTGAAACGTCCGCAAGGTGTACATTGACAAGGGTTCCGAGTTTTATCTCAGAAATCTTAGGAGGGATACCATTGTTCTTATTCCAGCAGAAGTGCAGGTGAAGCACATAAGTCGTGCAAGGTGTGCGCAGGCTAGTCAAGGCCTTAGAACTTATCAACTAAGGTCGAAAGATTGAAGGACTGCTATTGCAGAAAATGCACAGAGTTGAAAGATCAAATACCCAGGAGTATTTGAAAGTTTGCCGCAAGGAGTGCGAGCAGGAACCCTTTTGGAGGCTTGAGTTTACAAGAGAAAGTCCAGGAGGGATAACCCCTTTGAACACTTCAAAGGAGGATGGAGATCAAAATACTTAAAAGGGAGGTGAGGAAGCAAAATCATCATGCAGAAGGTTAAGTTTTGGGGGAAGAACATTGACTTGTTTCACAGAGATTCTTGAGGAAGAAATCGAATGGTTAGAATCCTCCATGGAGAATTTGCGAAGTTGCGAGGACCGTATAATCTAGAGGAGTTGCAGGGTGGATAAGGGTTGGACAAATCCATTTCGTTGGTGTCAAGTATCAATGAGGATCGTCGATCGTGATTAGTTTGGGTTGCCGGATCATTTCGCGAACTCGAGGTTCGTGAGTTTGGAGGTGGAAGAGAAAACTCTTGGAGTTGTGAAGTCTCGAAGTTGTGAGAAGGGAGGAAGAGATCCAAACCATTGGATCCAAGCCGTGGGAGAACCGTCAGATCTAAATCTTCGTGGGGTATCGCATATCATGAGTTCGGAGGATAGACCAAATTCTTTGGTTGTGTGAACTTTCTAGTAGCGAGGAGCAGGAACAACCATTGGATCCAAGGCAAGGGAGAACCGTTGGATCAGAACCCCGTAGAGCTATCGCATATTGGAGACTCGAGATTTGAAAGAGGTTCTTTCCAACGTGTGAGATCGCGAAGTGCCAAGAGCTGAGGGCTCATGTGAATGTGCGACAGATCTGTCAAGTGGGGACCGCAAGGTTGACAGGTGGCATGAACAACTAACCCCCAGAGAAAGGCATAAGCAGTGACAGGTGGCATGTACTCGCCACATTGAAGGATTCAACCCACAGTTGACCCATCGCCTTTCGGGTTTTCTCAAAGGAGGAGCACGAAGGCTTAACACTCCAACTTGAGAGATTGCGAGTTGCGAGAAGTGCGAAAAGGAAGTCAACCATCGCCTCTCAGGGTTTTGCAAAGGGAGAGTGCCAAAGTTCAACACTCCAACTCGCGAGGTTGCGAGTTGAGAAGAGGTGCTAGTACTTAGCCCTAGCCGACAATTATGCATGGAGGGAATTTTCAAGGAAGGATCCATACCCCATCGCATCTCGGGTATCAGCGTTTGGTGAAGAAAAGTTGAGGGTCTTTGACTCGTGAACACGCGATTTGTGAAAGGCTCCTGCGCTAAGACAAGGTCGTGATCGCTTGGAGAAGGAAAAGCTCATACCTGGTGTCAAGTTACATAGGGTGAGTTTTTACAATGGACCTGTGGATTCGTTGGAGGTTCCAGTGGGAATCAAAGGAGCCACTTCGGCTCAAGGGAATTTTAGAACAATGCTGAGAGGATCTTGACCCGAGGGTTGGGGTCTACACCAATAGGTGACCAAATTTTTGTCAACAACAAGCTCCAAGTATGGGACAATGACCCCCTGTGGGTTACTGAGAACACTAGAATATCAAGACAAGTTACCTTCTCCATCGGGCTATGGAGTCATCTTCAAATTGAACTCTTGTAATTCTTCTTCTTTCATGGAGTTATCTTCAAAATTCAATATAAATAATACCTTATTATGCAAAACTGACCTAAAGAAACGAAATATGTACATACATGATCTACCTACCCTAACTTACTTGAAAGATAGGGGAATCTTAGGTATAGGAAGATTTCCAATGGAGCCATTCGAGCATCCAATTGACTTGTGAAATGGGCTCCAACAGTAAGAGAAATATGGGGGTTGCTGGTAATAAACCACGAGCATGAAAATTAGGAGCATGCCCAAAATCTACCACAACGTGATCGAACAATGTGTGTAGAAGACTTGTTTTCATTGGAAGGATGACAATACTTTCGAACCAATATTCAATATAATCTACTCTTGGCTGCCCCAGAGTGATGCTATATTCAATCAAATGAGAAATTTCTTTCTTGAAAAGATTCTCTTTTTCTTGTTTTTCCATATTCAAAATTATTGTTTCATTGGCGATGTCTTGGCAATGTTCTTCTTCTATGCAATGGCTATCTTCTTTATTCTCAAAATTGTTTTCTTCTACCAATTCTTCTTGCCGCAAGTTCTCTTGTGATGTTTCATCATCTATTACAAGGATGCAATATTCTTTTATATTTGGTGAAGGCTTCTCAAGTTCATCCTCAAATTCGCTTCTTGAAATATAATCATATGGAGTATATAGGATGTTGAAATTTTCTTCTTGTAATTTGGAAGTTTCATCTCCGTCTTCAACAACATGACTTAACTTAAAAATTTCATCCACTCTTTGATTAGATTCTTCTTCAAAATTGGGTGTTTCATTATCTTTCTTCCATATGGGAGAGGATGGGTGGGAAAAAACATTTAAAACATCAGCAAAAACATATGAATGCACCTTTGGGATGAACGTTTCTGCAAATGAATCTTCTAACACATCCCAATTAGTAATGGATTTAGGCAATAATGAACTATACCATTCAAGATCATCCTCTCGTAGAGTTTGTAGGAATAATCTTCATGTAACATTGTCTTCAGTGAGATTGAAATCATAACATGTACCTTTAAAATCAATCAAATGTTTCTCTGCATCTTCTGAAGCATCCCCGAAGAATGTAGAAAAAATTTCAACAGGAATATTGAGCATTTGAAAGTCTATTTCTGGTAGATTTCAAGGGGTATTATGAAATTGCCTCCTTCTTTGAGTATTTCTCCCTTTTGCTAAGTCTTGCGAAGGCATTGTTGGGATTGATGAAGAATATAAAGAAGCATTATGACATGAGTGAAACCCTTCATTTTGAATTTTTTTTAGTGGAGTTTCCAAGGAGTTCATTATTCCGAATCTTTAGTGATTCTCGTTTCTTTTTAATATTACAAAAAATGTGAGCCATGCTTACAATAAGAAACAATTTTCTTGAATATTCTTATTGAAACTTTGAGCCATGGTGATTTATGGTTCCTCAAATATCTTGAAAATGAATCGTCCCCAGTATGGTCGCCAAAAATGTCGACGCTTGAATATGTCAGGACCGAAACGATAACCTCACGAGGATGAAAATCCTCCTGAGTTTTTATACAAGTGGTACTCCTCTGTTTGAGATTTAAAAAATGTGGGACTTTTAAAGAAGTTCGTCAAAATAAAATAGATATAACAGAAAACATAACATATTTTTCTTTTTCTTTTAAAAGAGAGTTCCCAAGAATGGACAAGGAAACACACACACATTCATACATTTAAAGAAAATAAACAAAATTACTCACATCCATCATAGTAGGGCTAAATATTTATGATCATATAAAAAAAACTAAAAGAAAATGATTTGCATGCATAAGAGAACTTTGACAGAGTAATACATGTGTAGCTCAAAAGGAGATAATGATAGATCAACCTCAAATACTTTATATTCATAAAACATTGGGTTACAAAGTATGTTATAGCAAGATTTTACTCACCCTATGCAATCCTGCACATAAGGCCTTTTTCCATTTCCCTATGCAGACTTATCATCCCTGTTTGTAAATCCTAGAGCTAAAAATACATATTTTTCCACATGTACGGTGACAAGGCATGTCACAAAGGACATAAAAAAATCGAAAAAAATCGTGGTAAGTATGAGGATGTGTACCAAATCTTTTCGTGAAGTGCCATTGTTAATATCAACTCGGCCTTGTATCATTCATGCATAATTCTTTGGTTATAAACAATATGAAGTAATGACCATGTCTGCAACGATCATAAAATTTTTATCCACTGGTATAAAGAGGCTTGTCATTGGTGAAGTTCGGGGTTCAATCTCATTTGATAAAAGATCAAAGGTCATTATTGTTGGAAGTTGATATATAAAGAAATTATAGTTTCATTGTTATCGTAATTCATACTATGGTTCGCTTGAATGATTCCGTCCAAGATATTTATTATTCAGATGACGCATATACATGTAGCGTTGATTCTATTTTTTATGCTCACTATACATAATGAAGGATCGGGTTGAGGCTACCATTTTGTACTCGAATAAAAAAAAGTGGTTCAAGTGGTTCACTACAACTCGTTATAACTACATCAATCTTAACTATCAGAACTACTTACCAAAACAATATAAAGGAGGCAACCTACATCCATCTTGGGAGAGAGAAGTTGTTTTGAAGATAAAAATTTCTAAAGGAGAAAAGTTAGAAAAATGTTTGAGAGAAACTTTGGTAGAAATTTTAGAGAATAGTATGTTGGGAGTGTTGTGAGGAGCGTTTCCTTTCATTCATTTCTTACATCTTCAACAGAGATTGACGGAATCGTCGACAACAGGGGGTCTTGCGAAGAAACGAAGAGGATAAGCGAGGATGAGCTTGTTGGCCTTCACAAGGTAAAGACTTACTTGTTAGTTTGTTGTATTAATGGCTCTATTTGATTTGGCGCTAATCAGTTTCACTATGCAGATTTTCTCCTTGTGATTCGCCACCATGGATCCATTCCTTCTTGACTCGGCTTTCTTTTTCTTTTTCATGCTTGGTCTTTCTATTGTACATTGTGTCTAAAGGGGCTAAATACCATATACCTGGCCCTAGTCTACGCAGAGACTTGAAGATTTTGAAGATTATAAATTTGTATGAGAAGTCTTTTAATGAAAATCATTTCTTTCTCACTCTACACTATCTCTTGATTTTTCTTTAAAATCTTGAGTTTTCCTCATCTTTATTTATTTAACACTCTAATTTCAGAATAAAAAAAAAATAGTTAAAATATTAGAAAGACAAATTAAACATATTTATTTTGTAAATAATCATGTTTATAAAGTTTTATTTACTAGCTAATTAGTGTACATAAAGTTTTATTTATTTTACTATTTTAATTTTATTATTTTTAATTACATCCTAACCTATAAATGGAAATATAAAAATGTTATATCATAAAAAATTGTTATTTCTCTATTCTTTAGCTAATGTTAGGTAAAAACAAAATTCATGTAAATAAATTATTTTAAAATTAACTTAGTTTAATTAATTTCTCCAGCTTTTAGTTAACCTTGTTTTAGTTAACTTTTTTACTAAAATAAAAACAAAAGTATTACCTTTCTATTTTTTATTTATTTGTATTTCTTTTATTAGTTTTAGTTTTGTTACTTCAAATGTATAGAGTAATTAAATTGTAAATAGCATAAATATCATAAATTAAATAAAAATTAAATATTTTTAAAAGAAAAATTACAAGGCAAAGGAATCTAGGCTTGGATTGTAGGTTAGGAGAAAATTGGCCTAGAGTTCAATGTGCTTTTGTGTCTAGGGATTTAAGCCTATAATAAAATTCTCGTCTCTTCTCACCTAGCTCCGCGAGAGGTCGAAAATATTGATATTGGAGACTCTCTAGTCTCTTGACATCAGCATATTGTTGTGCATGTTTTGATTATTTAAAAAAAAAGAGAAGAAGAAGGGATCAACGTTATAATAAACAATATTGTTGAATGGAATTTTTTTTTATAAGTTATAAAAGCACATAATGTTATAAATTAAGGAATTATGGGAAATTTAATTATTGAAACAACAAGCAGTTTTGTATACAATTGAGGAACAATGAATGTTGGTCTTGGAAGTGGATGTTTTTTGGATTAATTTTGAATAGAGTTATGATTGCTGATTTATTTAATTTATTTTATGAACAATATCCATCTAATTCCCTGTCATTTTCTCACTTTTTCTCTCAATACAAATCCCCTCACAATCCCATATCATTTTGCATGACATGTTCTTTAAAATTAAATTAAAACTCTGTATTCTAGCAATTAAGAAATAACTCATAGATGGATCACAATTGATATGTTTTGGTTATTATTGCATAGTCGATTGTTTAATGAATTGTTGAGCAGTAATCATGTTCTTACTCCCTTTCATTTTTTTCACTTTTCGTTCAATACAATCCCCTCAGATATCCGAGAACCCTAATTCGCCCCCTGCTCATTGCCTATTATTAAATGAATTTTATTGATTAGATTGCATGGGTCTGATGTGATTGATGAGCCAAACTTTGTTTCATAATAAGATATTGTCATGTATGGTTTGTTTAAGAAGCTAGTTTCGAATAATCGCTTCATACTGGATAAGCTTCTTCAGCAGAGGAAGTTATGGATGAAATAAAAGGGACATAGGGAATTGGAGCAAAGGGCCTAGAAGGCCAAGATTCTAAATACATTTTGATGCATATTCTCAAGAGTTAAACTAGCTCTTCCAAGATGCATTTTTCAATTGGATTGGACAAGGGGTAATTCAGCCTAGAAAATAGAGGCCTCCTTTCCAACCCCAACATGTCCCTGTATCCCTGTGCCCCCTCATGTTTCGTTGCAACCTGAAGTCCCTGATAATGAAAAATGGGAGTAGATTGCTCACCCATCAATCTCCCAACATTGTGGCTAGCCAAATTTGTCTCTACCTACTCCTCCTCCACCTGCTAACCCAAATGTCCAGATTTCCCCTACACACTCACATGTACAGTCCTCCCACTCAAGAAAAAGACTCAAAACTGAAGCCCACCATATGCATGATAAAGTAAAAGCTGATGCTCCCCCTCCTCTCCCTCAAGTGATTCAACCAAATCTGTTTCATCCTGCATGAACTTGAGAGACGGCTGTTCTCATGTCATCAGTGAGATCAAGCCTCGAGGCTCTACACAACTTCTCGTGGGGCTAGGAGAGAAGAGACGGGAATGCTACCCTAGGATTAAAGCCCCAGACAAGAAAGCACATTGAACTCTAGGCCAATTTTCTCCTAACCTACAGTCCAAGCCTAAATTCCTTTGCCTTGTAATTTTCCTTTTAATAATATTTAATTTTTATTTAATTTATAATCTTTATACTATTTACAATTTAATTATTCTATACATTTAAATTAAGAAAACTAAACCTAATAAAAGAAATAAAAAAAATAAAAAAATAGAAAGGTAATACTTTTGTTTTAAAAAAGTAAAAAAGGTAACTAAAGCAAGGTTAACTAAAAGTTGGAGAAAGTAAATAAACCAAGTTAATTTTAAAATAATTTATTTACATGAAAATTTTATTATATGAAATAACATTTTTTTTTATTTTTTATGTTATAACATTTTTAACATTTTTTTTGTTATAACATTTTTATATTTCGTTAGCATGTAATTAAAAATAATAAATTTATAATAGTAAAATAAACAAAATTTTATGTTCACTAATTAGCTAGTAAATAAAACTTTATAAACATGATTATTTAGAAAATAAATATGTTTACTTTGTCTTTTTAAGATTTTATCTTTCTTTTTTTTTTTTTTTAAATCAGAGTGTTAAATAAATAAAGATGAGGAAACATGAGGATTTTAAAGAAAAATCAAGAGATAGTGCAGAGTGAGAAATAAATGATTTTCATTAAAAGACTTCTCATACAAACTCATAATCTTCAAAATATGCAAGTCTCTATGTAGACTAGGGTTAGGTATATGGTCTTTAACCCCACTAGACACAATGTACAATAGAAATACCAAGCATGAAAAAGAAAAAGAAAGTTGAGCCAAGAAGGAATTGAGCCATGGTGGCGAATCTCAAGGAGAAAACCTGCATAGTGAAATTGATTAGCGTCGAATCAAATCGAGCCATTAATACAACAAACTAACAAGTAAATCTTTACCTCGTGAAGGCCAAAAAGCTCATCCTCTCTTATCATGTTGGCTACTTTGCAATACCCCCTGTTGTCGATGATTCTGTCAATCTCTGCTGAAGATGTAAGAAAAGAATGAATAGAAGCAGTCCTCACAACACTCCCAACATACTATTCTCTGAAATTTCTGCCAAAGTTTCTCTCATAATTTTTTCTAACTTTTCTCCTTCAGAAATTTTTGTCTTCAAAACAACTGCTCTCTCTCAAGCTAATTGTAGGCTTCCTCTTTTATATTGTTTTGGTAAGTAGTTATGGTAGTTAATATTGATGTAGTTATAATGGGTTGTAGCGAACCACTTAAACCGCTTATTTATTTATTTGATAAATAATAAAAAAAGGAAAACTCCATTGTGAATGAATCGAAGAAATGGTTTCATATTTTATTCAAAATAGAATCAATTTAGGATAGACGTATAATCCAGTTATTATGCGTAGAAATCATCAAAATAAAATGGAGGAGAATTCTCTGGGAACATTGACTGTAATTTATTTTAAAACTATATAAAAATGAACTTCGCGGATGTGCACCGAGCCAAGAAAGTTGTCCTCAATAATTCCTTTAATATTTGGTTTCATCAATGTCCTTAGGTTCATTCTTAGGCAAGCTTGATCTGTTGATAATGGCTTGGGATTCGACAAGTACATAATTATTATAATCTTCAGCGTCCAATATTTTTTGAATTTCCACGACTACCTCAAGGCGTTCCAACTCTAGGTTCTGGCATATGAGTTCAATATCCTGAAACTTCTCAAACTAGAAGTCTCTTTCCTTTTCCAGGGTGTGTACATAAAGCTTCAATTTCGAAGCCTCTTCATGTATTGCTTGAATTTGAGCTGCATTTGTATCGTGAAATATTGTTTCTAACCATTTTTGCACAACCATACAACTCGTCAACATATATTCTCTAATTCAAGAAGCACCACCTCTTGGAACAATATTCTTCACAGAATCTTCAATCAACTTGATGGATTCTATTTATTTTTAGGGAGACAGAAGGAATAACATCCTAGTAGCAACAAATCTATGCATAAATGAATCTCTGCGGTTTTTCGAGGAATAAATCGTTAACTTCCAACAAGTATTTATCATACGACCACTGGTGTGAGTAATCGCTTGTCTGAAATACAACTGGAGCAGGGTATTTTATTTCTTCATTTTTAACATAAAACTAATAAATTCGAATTAAAAATGTCAGTCAAGTATTGACTAGACAACTGAAGTTTTCATAGAATCTCGCTTTGATGCTACATACATCATGGCTTGTCACTAAATGGAAGAATGAAACCATCATATTGTATAATCAAAGAAAAAAACAAGTGCTATGTTATATTATAAGCTTTATGTGCTTCTTCTGAATCTTAGAAGTATTCTTGGAACAATAAGCAGTAATCCTGAGTACAAAATAGTAGACTCAACCCAATCCTTCATCATGTATAGCGAACATAAAAAATAGAATCAATGCTACATGTATATGCGTCATCTAAATAATAAATATCTTGGCCTAAATCATTCAAGTGAACCATAGTATGAATTACCAGAACAAGGAAACTATAATTTCTTTATATATCAACTTCCAATGGTAATGACCTTCGATCTTTTATCAAATGAAATTGAACCCTGAACTTCGACAGGCCGCTTTATACTAGTGGATAAAAAATTTATGATCATTGCAGGAATGGTCGTTACTTCATATCATTTATAATCAAAGAATTATGCATGAATGATACAAGGCCGAGTTGTTCTTAACAATGGCACTTCAGGAAAAGATTCTATACACATCCTCATACTTACCATGATTTTTTATGTCCTTTGTGTCATGCCTTGTCACCTTTTTATAACTCCAATTTAAGTGTGGGTCTAAAGGTTAAGGAATCCCACTAAGCTCATATATCACCATCATCGTATCATATCATAACAATATCTTTGCTTATTATATGGAATGAGGATAATGCCAAAGAGATCATCCAAGAAGGTATAATCTTTAATAAAATATCAAGAAAGATATGAGATGTATTTATGGAAAGCTGGGTTATGCAAATGTGAGTGATTTGAAACTAATGAAAAAAAAATATATGCTTGTTTTTATCATGGAAATAAGTGGTGTTTGAGGTCTTAACCAAAAAGGGCATGGTATAATACATGGAATAAGAGGCATGTGATGGAATAAGTTAATAAATTCAAGCCCATAACATGTTCTTAATAAAGTGAAAGAACATAACTATGTAATAATATAATTAGGCCATGGTATGTCATGAGAAAGTGCTTAAAATTACAACCTAAAGTAAAGTATGGTATAACATTTTTAAGGTAAGGTCATAGCTAAAAGGTTTGCAAGATCACAAGGTGCAATGCATAAGGGTTCAAAGACCTTTGGTAAATATGCAAAAATAGGCGGTGTGAATAATGTAAGGAGTGAGTAGAGGGCCACGTTTGTGATTGTTCAATAGCCTCAACATCTTTACCAATTGTCGTATAATCCTTGCCGAAAGTTTGTAGTAAACCAGTGTCTATTTGAGACCATGTATCCTATGCAATTTCAAAATTGATCACTAACCATCATTTGTTAGGAAATCTTCATCATAACTTAACATATTCTTTAATGACTTCTTCTTTGAATGTGAAGTGACAACTCAACGAGTGCGAAAAATACTTTGAGCAAGCAATTGCGAAATGAGAGGGGGAGCCTGGTAAAACCTTGTCGGCTAAGTACTATTGACAAAAATCATCTTCAACAACAAGTTTCTCTTTTTCTTGGGAACAATGGTAAATCATTCTATCCAAACTACAAAACACAGATTTATCCTTCATTAAATCTAAGCAACTTCTTAACAAGCTCTTCAGAGTACTTACCTTATCATTTTTCATTTTTGTATGTTCATATATTAGAGGAATATCAAGTACTAGTGGTCGATCATACAATGATGGTGAAATATAAGTTGATGTTATCCATTCTTCTCCCATCAATAATTTTCTTGCTTGTTGGTAAGTCTCTCTTTCTCTCTTTTCGCGGACCAAAAAATGGTAATGGCTCCACTACTTTTCTTATGCACTGGTGAATGTTATTCCCTTGATATTTCGTGTCCGCTCTGGTTCTCGTTCTTCTGTGCGTAACTTCTTCTATTATGGGTTGATCATCATGCTCCTTAACTGCTATCATCTATATGTTTTGGTTCTGGTTCTGGTTATGGTTCCCTCTTTCCTGCCATTTTTCTATAAGTTCAAGACAATCCTCTATCGCATGGTCCAATGCTCTGTAGTAAGTGTATGTTGTGCAAGGATTCGATTATTCTCTCACCAAATGTTCAGGTTGATTGAAATTATAAAAAATGTCTGGTCCTCTTCCTCCTCTACAAAATCCTCCTCATCCTCAACCTCTACTGAATCCTTCTTGTCCACCCTGATTCAACCCTCTTAGAGTATTATACTATGGAACCCATCCTTTTGTTTAAACATTTTATTCTTGTATTTTATATGCATATGAAGTGCACTCTCTCATTAATTCGAATGTGTGATAATCATTCTCATCATGTCCTACAAACTTGAAAATATTACAGAACAAATTTCTGGGTGTACTCTGGTACTTCTGCAATAATGGAAAATAGTTGGATGATTTCCCCATGTCTTGCATATTTCACAATACCCCACTCCTCCTACCAATGGTTTTAGTGCCCCTGTATCCATATACTGCACCAATTATAAGAATTCATCTTTGCGATGGCCTTTTGTCTTAGATGTAATACACCAAACTTGTCCATTCTTTTCCTTTCCTTTCATCTGTTCTGACAACTGAATCATTAACGTAGCCAACTATGACTGAACCTGTGACATCCTTGAGCCATATCCTATAGGATATGATTATAACTTCATAGCAATTTATAATTCTTATGGTTGTGACGTGACCTTATGTTGTGTCAGAGGACAACGAATGTGAGAAAACAGACCTGAAATAAACCATTTTGTATGATTTTCATCAGAAATCTTGAACGTTAATCTACCCATCACATTTTTAAAACTATGATCATAATCCCAAACGTTCTCACTCTGTATTTTCTTAATTTCTTTCAGATATGTGATGTACTACAACTCAGATTTCGGCTTCCAAAATTCCTTTAATAAATATTTTCCAATTTCTGCCAATGTCCTTGATCGAACTGCTGGTGTAGTAGTATGATACCTCATGTACCATAACTTTGTGTGAGATATGAAATTCACTGCTAACTACACAATATTTGTTTCCTCAACCTAACCGTTCTCTGCAGTCCATATCGTCTCACATACAAATAGATGCTACTCTGGGTCTTCCAACCCCACTCCCTAGAATTCAAGAATTCTTAATGTATTATCTATTCCTTCCATTGTATTCTACGTTGTACTTACCTTTGGTCATGGTGATGAAATCTGGTTCGCTGCACTACTTACACTATTTTTACTATTGTTCTGGCTTATTCCACTAACTACAATTTCTCTTGACAAAGTTCTTGTTTCTGGTTCAGATCTTGGTGACGCACATGGGGTTGTGGGTTCAACACATATTTCAATCTGGGATGGACTTCCTTCTTCTACTACACTACACTAAGGATCCATTTCTTTCTCTTTCCTTTCTCTCTATGGTGTGATATGAAGCATTACGTAGGGGTATGTTTTCTCAAACACTATGTGTTTCTCTTCTCTCTCGACCAATGTCTCCTTATTACTATACCTATACATTTTCCCACAATGAAATAATCAAATCTCTCCATCTGATTAATTTTCTTCCTCTCTCGACATCCTCAATCCATCCATTCCTTTTTCATCCTTTTCATCTATTTCCACTCTCATTCCATCCTCTAGTCATCCCCCTAGTCCTCCTATGTACATGAAGGTACCTAGCAATTAGATTCCATATTCATAACATTCTTTTCACAAAAAAACATTGTTATCCAAGTAGACAGTGTGTTCATAAATATTTCACGTGGACCCTTGAAGAGTTCTCTCTCTGGGACACTATAAGACTGGGTAGATTCTATTGCAAACTCTGTAATGTAACCCCCCAGTATACTATTCAACCAAAAATCAACTAAAAAATAAACTTTATTACTTATTGTATTCAATTGTCTGGTCAATTTAGGAGTCTATTTTCTCGAAGCCTCAACTCATAATCTTCCAACATTCTCCACTAGCCTTTTAACCATTTAGTCAAAATTATAGGAAACTCACCAAAAAATATTTTATGAATATTTGTTAACACATACCTTTGCAACCATTGTTTATCATTGACCCGTGGGTTCCTATTCTTTGAACTAGAAAATTATCGTTCCTTCCTCCTTAACCATTATTTGATCTCTTCCTTATTCGGCCTCCAAAACATTCCCCTCAGTTACAGATACTGGTCCCGGAAACAGAACCATTTTTTGGCGTGTAGTGGGAAAACCTAGGGCTAATCATTAATAAACCATCAAAACCCTTAGACACCGGCCCTTTCAGCATCACCTGAAAGAAAGTGAAGTCTCACCCTAGGCATCTGGAGGGGTTGTAGGAACCAAGTTTCTGCAGTTGGGGGAAGTGAGGTATTCAACATAACCATATTATGTATTATGCATTCATCTATTTTGTGCACATTTTTTGTTACTTAACATTTAATTATCATTCAACATACCTTGTGCATGACATTAATCCACTTAACAATCGTTCATTCATCATTAAATTAAGTGTGCATGATCATAACAACATATATCAGTGACATATTCAGAATATTAAACATTTACCATCATTGTGCAATAACAGTAAACATCATATGCATTAGAAACATAACACACAAAAACAACACATCAATACACAAGGTTTTAATTTCATTCACCCCAAACTAGGCTACACCCACAACAACTAGCTTCTTATTTTATTCATTGCAATCTCCTAACAACTGCGCACTGCACTTACAAAAAGATGTATCAGTTAACATTGCCCAAAACTGCTTCAGTTGTTCTGTTGCGGTTCAATCCTAACTCCCAAAAAATACAGTCATCACTCAAAACATCTGAACACTTAGTGAATTCTTCAATCTTGCATACTTGACTCAAAACTCAACTCACTCCTTCAACCCAAAAACCTTTTACAATTTATATCTTTACAATAGGAATAATCCTGTAACAAAATGGTTACAAAGTGGACATAATATCCCCAAAATCCTAACTACTTTCCTCCTTTTGCGTGTTGACTCTCGAACATGCTCCAACTACTTTGTGTGCTCTCTCCTTAGCCAACGTTTCGTCTGATTCATTCCTACACTATTACAAACACTTATCCGAAATATCCTGCTCCAACAATGAACAAGAAAGGGAATTCACTATTGAGAATGAGTATTCATATCTTATTATCCCTTCTATTCAAAGTTAAAATTTCATTGAACAAAACGTCATTTTTGGTGAAGATGTTCAATCATTTGAAAGTCTTCATGTTGAAGAAGAATTACTTGTAGTTGAATCTTTTTCACTTTCGTTTGTTTAAAATGAGACACCTCAGAATATGGTACCTATAAATTCATTTTCATATGTCTGAGTTGTTTTTAATAAAGATAAAGGAACATAGGTAGATGATCCGGTATATTTTCATCGAAGTGACTTATAAAGAATTGTATTAAATGAGCATAAATTAAAGTGCACCATAAAGAAGGAAAATCTCAATAATGAAGAGACATAAGCATAAAATATGAACACAAAAACTTGATAACAGAGTTCATCCCTTGTGGACTATGTCTCCGGGTCCTGCTCTCAAATGGGTAGGCCCTTTTATTAACTCATCAAAAGAATTTGGAAAAATACAAAAGTATACCTCATTATGGAATTAAGATGCAAAATATTTGCTCAGATTAGAAAACAGACAACACCATTGAATTTGCGGCGTCAAATTACCCAAAATTGACTGTCTCCATGCCTCAATCTGACTCTGGCACTCCCAGGCCCTTGAAAAATCTTGTCTCAGTTTTCATGCCTACTCCCTGCATTTAATTCTATGTACTACATCTCGAAATCTGTTCCTGAACTTACCATCAAGTGCCCTGCTCCCCATCCATGGGAGGACTCAACATTTAAGGAAAAAGTGGGGAGGACTACCCAACAGAGTCCGTTGGCCCAACGGTGGAAGATGCTATTGTTAAGGCATTGGATAGGGGGAGGTCCCGAGGTTGAGCCCACTGGCCTCCCCTTTTGGGTTATAGTTATAACAATATACATATATGTGTATTGGAATATCACTAAGTTTGGAGTGTTTTTTTTATATGTTGGAGTTTACCATTTGGCTGCCATATTTGGAGGGACCCCGTTAGATTTGGCGGGCCCCTTTTTTTTATTTTTGAAATTCAGTTTTGGGTCCTCATTGGGAATTTTCCCACTGCCACATGGTAGACAACCAATGGCCCATGCCAACCACTTGCACATTCACCTGCCACGTCATCCTTCCACATCATTGTATGATCTTCCATGTGGTGATTTTTCATTGGTCCACAGATTGACCCAAAAATGTCAAAAAATGAGTGACACATCGTAGCCTCTAGTGTTGCCACATAACCATGATGACATCATGATGACACATGTCTCATTCTATACGTGCCACATACACTGTACAGATGCTGACATCATGCATACTAATGTTGATGTCAATAATATAGATGCTAACTCATCCCTGCTAACTGGGCTAAGTTGACCAAAACTTTGACTGCGGATATCTTTTGATCTGTAACTCTGTTTGACCGTGAATATCTTCACGATGATGAAAATTTCACTGAGTTTTGAGGAATTTGATATTTTCCCTTTCTATGTTTGTTGAGGCCATTCTAAGCTTCCTGAGTTGCTTCTGTGAATTTTGAGTTGTCCTTAGTCTTATATGGATCCTTTTTGGATCACACCTTCCCACTGAGAGATTTTTGGACCACCAAAAACTTTCATCAATCAATAGATAAGTGAGGGAAGAGTTCCCTCACCTTGTCCTTCTAAATCCACTTTTCTTTTCTTGGATGTGTTCCCTTTAATCCTACTCGAAGATAATCAACATCACCCCTACGTGAAGTTCTCCTACTTCTTTCCAGGATGATATCTTCCTTTAACTAATCTAAATACTCAGGAGAAAACTCATCAACTAAAGGTATTGAAATATCCTCACCCTGATCCATGATCATGGGAGGCTCAAAAAGTTTCAAGTTCTCCACATTTACAACTGAGTAGATATGCATATAAGGTGGAAGATCTAGACGAAAAGAATTGGTACCACTTTTCTCCAAAACATTGAAGGGTCCATAACTGATGGACTTGAGTTTCTTTCCTTAACCCTTCAATATTTACTTGATGATGTGAAGCCATACCTGGTCTCTAACCTAGAACTGATGATCAACCCTCTGTTTTCCATGCCGAGATTTATACTGCACTTGACTTTTATCCAAGTGTTCCCTGACCACTTGGTGTACCTGTTGGATCCTCTGGATGAACTTGCGATTTCTGTCTTCATTTCTTTATTCATTTTAATTGAGATCTCTACCATACATCAACTCCAAAGGAACTTTAGGTAAATACACAAAACATGTCTCAAAAGGAAAACACTAAGTGGAGGAATGTAAGGCTTGGTTGTAAGCATGTTGTACATAGGGTATCTGTTCATCCCATAACTTGGGATACATGTCGCAGTAGCCTCGAAGCAAAAGTACCACTATTCAGTTAATAACCTTTGTCTGTCCATTGGTCTGTGGATGGAAAGTAGTTCTCTTCTTCAACTTGGTGTCCATCATTCTCCACAAACTTGTCCAAAAATCCCCAAGGAATCGAGTATCTCGATCCAAGATAATGGATGTGGGTAACCCAAAGTGAACCCAAACATAATGAAATAAGATATTAGTAGTTTGCCCAGTATTGATATTCTTTTTACATGTAATTAATATACACATATTGTTGAATCTATCCACTACAACATATAAATAGTCATGACCCCTTTTCGACATTGGTAAACCCCCTACAAAATCCATAGAGATACTTTACCATGGATGGGATGGAACAAGTAGTGGTGAGTATAGACCCAATTTTCTATGCGTGGGATTACAAGTAGAACACATCACACACCCCTTTACATATTTAGTTACAATTTCTTTCATCTAAGGCCAGTAACAAAACCTCTACAGATGAGCCATAGTTTTTCCTACCCCAAAATTCCTAGACACAACAAAAGTGTGATCATATAGTATTACATGGAATAGTTCACTTGTAGAAATACATAGCTTTCCAAGATGGTAGAGTATTTTTCCCTGCAGACAATAGTTCTCTACCTGTGCACCATGGTTTAGCTTCTCATATATATCTTTAAAATATTCATCAACAACTATCATGAGATCAAGAAGCATCAATAGGAGGTCTAGAAAGCATATCAACTACCTTGTTACTCATACCTTTTTTGTACTTGATTACCAAATGAAATTGTTGTAGGAAACTCATCCATCTGTAATGTCGAGATTGTTGTAGTTTGGTTTGTTCTTGGAGATACTGTAAGGGTTATGATCTATATGTATGATCGTTTCCTTCCCTAACAAGTAGTGATTCCATTTTTTTACGCTTTGAGCTAATGCATACAACTCTTTATCATATGCAGGATAGTTAACAACATGTTGGTTAAAAGTTTCAGAGTGGTAAAAGATAGGCTTACGATACTACATCAATATTATACCCATGGCGTATCTGCTCGCATCTATCTCAATCTCGAAGGGCTGTTGAAGATTCGATAGTCTTAATACTAGTGCGGTACTGATATTTTCCTTCAAAGTGTCGAAATCTTTTTGTTGCTTTCCTCCCCACTGAAAAGTGTTCTTCACACTGGTTAAGGCATGCAAAGGAGTTGATATAAAGGAGAATTTTGAAATGAATATCCTCCAATAAAGGACTGCACCTAAGAAGCTTCATATCTTGGTTACAATTTTGGGCTCAGTTCAATTCACAATTACATCAATCTTGGAAGGATCAATTTTCAATTGTCCTCCCCCTACAATATGACCTAATTACAAAAGTGCAGTCTTATCAAATTCACATTTGGACAATTTTACATACAACGTTTCCCTTTGCAAAGTATCCAATACTTGCTTTACATGCCTCACATGTTCATCCCAAGTCCCACTAAATATAAGAATGTTGTCTAAATACACAATCACAAAATCATATAGAAATGGTGTGAATACATCATTCATCACACACATGAAATTTTTCAGAGCATTAAAAATCCCAAACAACATAACTAACCACTCAAACAATCCTTGTTTAGTTTTAAAGGTAGTCTTCCATGCATCTTGTTCTGCAACCCTAATCTAATGGTATCCACTGCACAAATCCAACTTAGTGAAATAAACAACATTCTTTAACTGATCAAGTAAATCATCTATACGAGGAAGAGGGTATTGATTTTTCACCGTGATTTTTTTTAAGGCCCGGTAATCGACACACATTTTCCATGTTCCATTCTCATTTGGAACCATCATGATCAGAGAACCACAAGGAGATGAGTTGGGCATGATGACCCTTTGATCAAATAATCCTTGTACCTACTTCTTGATATTTGTCATCTCTAAAACTGACATCCTATACATGCCCACATTAGGAAGAGGAGAATCCTGCTGAAGATGTATTTCATGTTGGATTTCCCTCTTAGGAGATAATCCATCTGGTTCCTCGAAAATATCATAATACTTAGAAAAAATATCAATTAGTTCTTTCTTATGAGAAGGATCACATCCTTGGAAAGTGTCGGATGTTTCAACATCTTTCTCCCTTACGACCATGAGTACATATCTCTTATTAGTCTTTATGAGTCTATTCATTTGTCCTTCACTAACAAGTGTTGTGTTTACCCTCATGCTATGGGCTCTAACAATATATTCCACTCCCCCCTTAGTAAGGTGATATTTTTTCTCATGACGAAAAAATATTTGTTTTCTATCATAGATATAAGGACTCCCTAACACTATGCCACATATATCAAGCGATACAACATCCAAATCCACTTCATCAATCAACTTTGAAGCAATAGAAAATCTGACCCTACATTGATTGGTGGCATTAAGTTTTTCTTTATCACATACCCAACCAAGAGGATAAGGATTTGGATGTGGTTTAGTTTCAAGACCCATATTTTTGACAAGTGCTTCAGATATCAAGTTTACTTGGGAATCCGAATCAAATAATGTATCTATCTTAGTGTGTTTAGATAAAACTCTTACATGAAATAATTCATTCCTCTTTTGTTCATCATCATGAGATTCATCATTGGAATTTGAACTATCATGAAGGGAATATTTACCTTGTACTCCAACCGCTATGACCTTTCCTTCGTCTCTTGAATCAGAACCAAGATCTTGTTGCACTGTAGCAACGATATTTTTCTTCCCCTTTCCACCGAACTCTTTCGGTCTCTTCTCTAGATGCAGTTTCCAACATTGTTCATTATCGTGACCACTTTTATTCCAATGAGTGCAAGATGGTTTTCCTTCTTCTCTCTTTATAGTGGCGGTCGTATTGTCCTTTCTTTTAAACTTCTTAAACGACTTATGTGGGAAATTGGAAGGTTTCTTTGTGGGTTCTTCTTGAACATGATTTCCACTATTCTCAAGGTGAGTGTCTTACACACAAACTTCATCAAGACTGGTGGGGTTAAACAATAGAAAAGTATGATGAATATAACTGTGAAGTGCACCAATATACTTCATTAAAGTGTCATAAGAATCCAAAGGAATGTTTAATGCAAGAGATTTCTTCCTAAATTCTTCCATGAAACTTTGTACAATTTGACCTTTACTTTGTCTTAAAGTTTTCCATTCCATCATTTCTTTATGTAAATAATCCAATGGATAAAATTGCTTCCTTATCGTTGATTTAAATTCCGACCACGAGGAAAGAAGATTAGCACAATTACTTTTGTCCTAAAGTTTTCTCTCCCACCATACGAGAGTGGTGCCTTCCAATCGAAGAGAATATAGTTTCACTGTAACTTCCTCTTCATCAATCTATTGAACACATAAATATACTTCAACCCATCAGATCCAATTATCTAGATTTTTAGGATTAGCATCTCCATTAAACATAGGTAAATAAAATTTTACATCAAGATTTAATAATGGTTTCTTAAAAGAAGCTTTATGGCTAGAATGATGAGAATGATGAGAATTATCAAAGGAAGAAGAGATAGAATGTTATGAACATAAAATATACATAAATAGATATTCATAACATAATAATAGTTAATAAATAATAATTATTAATAATGAAAGGTCATGTCTCAAAGGACATGACTATTGGTAAAGGGCACCCCTGCGTGGGTATATAAGCA
>ML786544.1:554129-572263 GCA_009831015.1 Picea engelmannii | reverse complement strand
TCGGGGATCGGGAAATCGGAGAAAACGATGTTAAGTTTATTTGTTCTTTCAAAACCGTGAATCGCGATTTCCCGATATGATTAGTTTAAAGTTGAAACTCTTTTTTAAATGAGATTTAAGTAAAGGATGAATTAATCAAGGATCAACGTATCGGGAAATCGGGGGTCGGGTTTTTTTTGTTTGATTTGCATTGAAATTTGTTATTACAAAATAGTGAAACCCGATATCCCGATATGGGTTTCATTTCTTAAGTTTCATCATTATGGTTCATTTAAAACATTATTCGAAAAAGTGTTTGGAGCATACATTAATTTAAATTTTAACCATTCTTTTTCCAAGAATAAATCACAAGGGCATTTCGAATTCATTAGAGATGAGAAGTTTTGTTTTATAAAGATTTTAATAATGAAAAGACTCTAGGATACCAAAAAAAATTTGTTCTTAAGGTAAAAAAATTAAGTTCTGTTTCAACAGTTTTTATGCAAAAATATGGGTTTTAAGGACTAGAGTTATCGTTTTGAGATCACAATTCTCATTAAATTGATAACTTTGTTTACAACCCAAACAATAATTTAAAATATGATTTTATGAAAATAACCAAACTAATAAAACTAAACTAAAATCTAAAAATAAAATTATAACTAAATATAAAACTATTTTTCTATATAAAAAAGTGAACTAAAAAGAAAAGAAAAGAAAAACTACTAAGTTAATGTAATTTAAAATAATATTAAATATAATATAAAGTTTAAACTAAATTTAACAAAAGTAAAACTAAAAGTAAAAGTAAGTTTCAAATAAAACTAAAATAATCGAGCTAAAAGCTAAAGCTAATAAATAAAAATAAAAAAATAAAGATTTTAAGTAACAACTAAAACTAATATAATAATGAATTATAATTAAAATAATGAAATTAAATTTAAACTAACTTAAAAACTAAAATATAATCAAACAAAATAGAATTATGTTCACTCTTGGTAAATCTGGGATGCAATCTGGTCTTATTCATGTCAGACAATTGGTTTAGGTTGATGGATTGTTGGTTGTCATTGATGTCAACCATTGGAATGTGATATTGTAGATTGATGTCAACCCTTAGTGATTGATGTCAACCCTCGGAAAAAGTCTTGTAGCGAATTATGGTAGCACAAAGGTTTGGTTAATGGACCCAATGTTGTTTCATATATAATAGTATGAGTTTTAATATATTTGAAGGTAATACTATTATATATGGATAGTAAATGTCATTCCATTTCCGGTGGTATGTGTAACGTCACATAACTCCTCACAATTAGAGAGTTATGTCCATGAGAAGTTGGAGAACCCAGGCTTGGGTAATGGACCCAAGTTTGTTTGATGGATAATGGTATGAGTTTTGATATATTTGAATTCAAGACTATTATATATGGATAGTACATGTCATGCCATTTCCAGTGGTATGTGTAACGTCACATAACTCCTCACAGTTAGAGAGTTATCGCCAGGTGAAGTTTGAGAACCCTCATGAGTCATCTAGAAGCCCCAAAAGATCAAAATAGTCAAAGTGGTTTAAGATATTTTTAGAAGGTAAATAATAAAGTGAAGTGATGAGTGTACTATAATTAAGAGTGAATACAAAAGAAATTATTTAAATAATAAAGTTAATGGAGAAATTACTAAGTTAACAAGTGGTTAGAAGTGGGTTAGTTCTAAAATAAGGAAAGTGGTTTAAGATGGTTAGAAGGTAACCCCTTGAGGTAAAGTGAAGTGATGAGTGTACTATAAGTCAAAGTGGATACAAAATAAATTATTTAAATAATAAAGTTAATAGATAAATTACTAATTGGAGAAGTGGTTAGAAGTTGGTTAACCCTAAAATAAGGAAAGTGGGTTAAGATGGTTAAAAGGTAACCCCTTGAGGAAGCTACATGAAAGTATAAATAAGAGGCAAGGCTCTCTTATTTTATATATCACTTGAGCATATTGAATATCTACAAGTGACTAAGGTAACCAAAGGATATCTAAGCCGAATTTCAAAGAGAAGGTGAAGTAAAGAAGGTTGAAATTCAAGGGAGGATAAATTCTTTTGATAATGCTTTCTAAGGTATGTTATTTATAGGTCATCTCACCATTTTCGAAATAAATGTTTTTCTAGAATGATTCAGACTCTGAAATTGATAGGACATTGAGAAAACATATCCAATTTGAATTCCATCTTGTGATTCGTTGTATTTTTTGAGTTACACTCCGTGGAAACTAGGATTTGTGACTAGTCCTGAAGCTAGTGTAAAACAGGTGTTTCGGGTAAAAACATCATAACTTCTTCATAACAGATCCAAATTAAGAAAAAAAATATTGGTCAGAGTACAATCTATAGTATTCTATGTAAAATTTTCAGATCCATACAACAAATTTTCTGTGCGGGGCACACTCTACAAGCTCTCTCTCTAGAATAAGACAAAATTCAACAAGGTATGTCATTTTTTCTATAAATCGTTTTCTGAGAGGTTCCAAGTAGTGAAACCTGGAGGAATTGCATAAAACAAACTGAAGAAAATTATGTACTATTTTCATATCTTTATTCATTACAGGTACATAGTTATGATTATTTCAACTTAGGGTTGTTGACTAATCTAAAACTAGTCATGTGAGACTCAAGTAAATTTTGATGAAAATGTTAGTCTCTTGTTGTCAAAGTTAAGAAAAGTTTGCAGGTATGTGATCATATACACCAGGTCTATTACAGAGTTACAAATCATATTTGGATGATGAAATTGATGAGGGATTTTGGTTGAGGTACATGTTGGGTACATGGTTGAGACAAGTAGTTGATGAATTGACACATACATGAGGTCTATAGTTGATGATGTTGATACATCTTGATGAGTCATAGTTGATGAGTAGTTGATACATGATTGGTACATACTTGGTACATGGTTGGAGGCACTTGTTAGTAGTATTTTTGACACATGGTTTATGGATGATGTAGCATACTTGTATTGGTATATTATTAGATGCATATATTGATCTTGGTGATAATTATGAGTTATTGTGTTATGCTTGGTTGATGCACATCTTTGATATTTGTCTTGGTGATTGATATTCATGAGTAGATCTGATTTGGTTGATAATATTGATGAGACATGTTGTTGTGATAGGTTGTTGTGACAGGTTATTTGTACAGATTTGGTGCATGGTTGATGGACTTGTTCATGGTATAGGTTTGGTGCATAGTTGATGCACTTGTTCATGGTATAGGTTTTGTACAAGTTGGTGTATGGTTGATGCATTTTTTTATGGTATAGGTTAATTACAGGTTGAGGTAAAGGTTGGTGCATGGTTGATGCAGTTTTTTATGGTACAGGTTGATTACAGGTTGATTGGTACAGGTTTACAGCAGTATATCTCACAGTGATAGTGTGACAATGGTTCCATCATTCTACTTATACATCAGGGCGGTTGGATGGGGCAAGGACAAGTGGTTGTAGCCACCTTCCGGTTGTAGCCAGAGAACATAAGAGGTTGTAGCCTCCTTCTAGTTGTAGCCAGAGAATTGGGGAGTTGGAGCTTCCCTCGGGTTGTAGCATGAGAAACTAGGGGGTTGGAACCTCCTTCCAGTTGCATATGGAAAACAAAGGAAGTTGGTGCTTCCAATGAATGTAATTCTTCAAGACATATAAGAAAAATCATTATGTGGTTTTCTCCTGCTTTGGGTTTCCACGTAAAACACTAGTGTACTGTGTATGTGTATGATTGTTTATTTGTTTATTGTTTATTTACTCTGCAGTTATTGGATGATAATGCTACATTGATATAGCACTTGGATTATATGGTTAAAAAGTATTAAATTGTTCTATTATTGATTCACCCCCCCCTCTCAGTAATCCAATAATCCATTGATCCAAGGCTAAAAACTTTGAACTTGATCTCGAACTTTTTATCCATTAATCTGCAATCTAGAAAATCTAATCAACATGGGATATTTCCTCTGTAAACCAAAAAAAACAACCTCAATCTTTTTCTGGATTATGTTTGATGCAATCTCAAATATCATGTGTTAACTTTTCAGATTGATTTTCTACCTGACGTGACATCCAACATTTAAAAACCATTAAATGCATGTAAAAAGTGCAATCTCTTCATGAGTTGGCTTTTCCAACTGTGGTCCTTCCTTGAATTTTTCCAGAGAAAAAATAGTATAGCAGTTTAATGTGGCACATTCGCTCATTCTTATCACCTTAAATGATTAAAAACATGAATCCATATTTTTAAAATAATATATGAGAAAAGAAATCAAAATTGTACAAAAACTTGAAATTTTGGGGTTTCCATAAAGTCTTGAAAATTAAATTTTGGAATTTCTTTGGGTTTCCACATAACTTTGAAATTTTGACCAAATTTAATTTTGACATTTCCACCATACAAAATTTGGGGTTTGAAAAACTAAACTTTGGGGTTTCCTATAAAGTCTTGGAATTTGGGGTTTCCTAAATTTTATCAGTATTGATTAGTTTGTTTTAATGTTTTGATAATCTGTGTGGATTGATTATTTCTCTTTTCTTTTTATAAAATTTTGTTGACAAAACACTTATATAGCAAAAAAATAAAACCATTTTTTATATTTTAGATTTAAAAGAATAAAACTCAAAAAGTTATTGATAAATGCAATAAAAGATATTCTAGGATACAAATATTTCACAATTTATTTTTGGTTTAACCTTGTCATGCAAGACATAATTTACTTTTCTACCAACACCACTATTATCAAGAGTACTTTCTTTGAGTATTAACCTATTTCCTTTGATGTATATATCATAAAGATCTCCATATTTTATGATGACTCCTAACAAATATCTTAGTAGAAATCCTTAATTATAGTAATCAGTTTTGTCATTTCGGGGAAAGAATAATCAACCATTTTATTTTTTTATCGAAAGTAAAGCCTTGTAAAAATTTATGCTTTTTTCGAAAACTATATGTCCATATCCAAAATTTAATATATGTTATTTTAAGACAAAAAAGAATACTTATGAAAAAAAATTAATTGAATTAATTTGGTTTTTCTAAAGAGTGAAAAAATGAAAAATACGCATTGTTTTTTAATAAAAGTTGAATGCTCATAAAAATTGATGCTTCATTGAAATTGAAAACTTTTTTTCTCATTTATATTCATTAATATATATGTTTTCATGCTGCAGACTAACTTACAAAAATTGAACGTTTACATAAATTATTTCGGTCAACCAAAATGCTTATTTAATTCGTTAATGCATTGAAACTCAATGCCAAATCATCAGGATAATCCAAATTCAAGCAACTAGAAACATGAAACCACGTGGAGCAAGTTCAAATGAGCATAAAAAGAATGATTGAAGATTGCAAATACTCAAAGGACACAATCATCATGTGTGGAAAAATGTGAAGAAGCAACATGACACAACAACCCTATGATCGAAATCATAATCGTGGAAACCAAATAACAAATAGGAAAATGATCAAACCAAACCCTTTAAACAAGAAAGAACAAAATAAATGTGAATGAAAGAATTATTTCCAAAAATTAAAGGGAGCTTTAAAATCTTCAAATGGAAACACTCTGAGTGAAGCGGTTGAAAGGTCATGATTTTGTTATTTAATTAATGTTGGTTTGTCGTTTTTAATTAATAGTTTATGCGTACAATTATTAATATCTAAAAATGATAATTTTTTCAATCAACAATACTATTCACTTAACATAATAGGTCAAAAGATCAGGGAGATGGAGTTCATTAGTTATAATAAGACAAAGCTTATAATCAACAATGAAATAAAAAAAGGCCTAAATATTTATTCAAACCAAATCTTTGCACACATTTCTTCCTCATCTGTCGTTAAAATTGTCATTATGTCACTATTTGTGAGTGTTATATCCCCTTTAATGTGAATCACAAACATTGGCCCGATTTTAGTGAGGGTTTGTATCCCCAACTAGTTTTCTTTTTTTTCTTCAAGTTCTTTCAACTTCCTTATTTGTAAATTTCACCCTTTATATTTATTTATAGAGTATTGCGATATGAAATTGGGTGACATAAGTGGGGTATTTATGAGAGTTTCTTTGATTGGCAAAATTTTTGGTGAATAAAAATTGAGCCTATAGTTTCCTCCCATTTCCGATTATCACTAATGTCAGTTTTATGTTATGAAATGGATGATGCTCTTAATGACGATGTTAGATAAGAATTTTCTTTTTGAATGAACATTAAATTTATATTGGATAAGAAAGAAATTTATCCATAACTATAAAGCTACTTAATTGTATGGTTTAGATAAAAAAAATCCCTTATTATATAAGACATGCCTCTCATTATGTTTACCAAATGAAGAGAAAATAACATAAAAATAAAAGACAAATAAAATAAAAAATAAACCAAAAGGAACCTCAACTAAATGTACAATTAAGCTAAATAAAGGATTTGAGGCATGGGGAAATAAGAAAATTTAGAAAAACATAAGAAAATTTAACAAAAAGTTTCTATGTTACAACATCTAGCTCCAATTGGGGATGGTGTCTTCCTGCGAGACACCAAAGAACATACAGAACATGTGCCTAATCCTTCTAGAATCTGAAAAAAAAACTATTGTCAATCTATGAAACCAAGATAACCAGAAACCAAACTGAACTGAAACACATACTCACTCACAAACTTTGTACAAACTGGAAAAAAATGTTCTATATACTAAGATCAAATCTATTCTACAAACTTAAAATAAATGCTCTAATGTGAGATTATTTATATACAATGTTTTCTACTATAACCTTTTAAAATGCTTAATCAAGTCACATCCCATTTCCAGTGCAACCAAGAAAGCATTTCATTAATTAAATGATAAACTCTCTCTCTCTCTCTGCAAATAGTTGATAAAAACAAGAATAGTGATTGCAGTAGAAGAGTGATGGGAAACTTACCATGCAATTTATATCCAAACTTACAACGTACAAATATTGAAAAAATCATTCCATTTGATGATTCTAAGCAAGTTGCAATAATATCTTCCAAAGAATAAAATATTATTTCATGGTTTTCATCATTTTTGGGTTGATTGATAAAAAATTCTAATTCAGTAATATGCTTTTCATACTGCTCTTGAAAATATTGTTTCATATGTTCTTCATGTAAAACCTGATTTTCATAATGACTCGAAATAATAATTCCATCATGATCATCTACTAATCTAAAAATGATCCAAAGAATACTAAGGACAACTCAGAATTCACAGAAGCAACTGAGGAAGCTCACAATGGCTTTAGAAAATAGAGAAAGGGAAAAAAATTCAAATTCCTCAAAACTCAGTGAAATTGGCATCATCGCAAAGAGCGTGTCACAATATTTCCAACGGTGTAAACAACTTGTCAAATGGAGTTACAGATCGAAAGGTATTCACGGTCAAAGTTTTGGTCAACCTAGCTCAATCAATAGGGATGAGTCAACATCCATACTAATGATGTCAACATCAGTATGGATGACGCCAGCATCTATATAGTGTATGTGGCATACACAGAAGGTGACACGTGTCATGTTGACGTCATCATGGTGACATGGAAGCATGAGAGGCTGCCATGTGTCACTTGTTTTTAGCATTTTCAGGTCAATCCGTGGACCAATGAAAAAGTGCCATGTGGCAGACCATACAATGACGTGGTAGGATGATGTGGTAGGTGATGTGGCAGTTGAATGTGCAAGAATTTTATGTGTTCCAATGGTTGGATGCTAGGTGGCCCAGTCATGGGCTGCCATGTGGAAGTGGGAAAATGCCCAATGAGGGTCCGAAACTGAATTTCAAAAATAAAAAAAGGGGCCTGCCAAATATGGCGGCCAAACGGTAAACTCTAATATATCTAAACAACGCTCCAAACTTGGAGAGGTTCCAATCGACATATATGTATATTGTTAGAACTATAACCCAAAAGGGGAGGCCCACTGGCTCGACCTCGAGACCTCCCCCTATCCAATGCCTTAACAATAGCATCTGCCACCGCTAGGCCAACATACTTCGTTGGGTACTCCACCCTACTTTTTCCTTAAATGATGAGTCCTCCCACAGACGGGCAGGAGGGCGCTCGAAGTTATGGTTGGGAATGGATTTCGAGAAGTAGTACAGAGAATTAAATGTAGGGAGCAAGCACAAAAATCGAAACGAGATTTCTCAAGGCCTGGGAATGCCAGAGTCGGATTGAGGCATGGAGACAATCATTTTTGGGTAATTTGATACCACGAATTCAATGGTCTTGTCTGTTTTCTGATCTGGGCAGATCTTTTGCAATGTAATTCTAGAATGAGGTATAATTATGTATTTTATCAAATTCTTTTGTTGAGTTAATAAAAAGGCCTACCCATTTGAGAGCAGGACCTAGAGACATAGTCCACTAGGGACAAACTCTGTTATCAAATTTTTGTGTTTAGATTTGATTCTTATGTTTCTTCATTATTGAGTTTTTCCTTCTTTGTGGTGCACTTTAATTTATGCTCATTTAATACAATTTTTTATAAGTCACTTCGATGAAATGATCCTAGATCATGTTGGTATCAGAGTAGTCATCTTTGACTTGAATTGTTGAGTTTGAATGCTTACTAGGTCCAAGCATAAATAGGGTGAAGGAACTCTTAATACTTTCAATCCTGAAGTTGGTCGTGCATCCTGAAGGAAGAAAATGGCAGAAGAGGACAAGCGTGATGAACATGAGAAAAAATTCCATATGGTCTTTTATCATATGTCATAAATGGTCGAACGAATGTATGGAGACTATGAGAAGAGGATGAAGAAGAAAGGGAAGAAAAAGGAAGCACAAGATGATGATAATGCTTCAGTAAATCAACGGACTGGAGGAGACCCTCCCGAGCCTCCATCTTCACCATCAAGTTCTATCTCTTATTCCTTTGATAATTCTCATCATTCTCATCATTCTAGCCATAAATCTTCTTTTAAGAAACCATTATTAAATCTTGATGTAAAATTTTATTTACCTATGTTTAATGGAGATGTTAATCCTAAAAATCTAGATAATTGGATCCGATGGGTTGAATTATATTTCTGTGTTCAACAGATTGATGAAGAGGAAGTTAAAGTGAAACTATATTCTCTTCAGTTGGAAGGCACCACTCTCGTATGGTGGGAGAGAAAACTTTAGGACAAAAGTAATTGTGCTAATCTTCTTTCCTCGTGGTCGGAATTTAAATCAACGATAAGGAAGCAATTTTATCCATGGGATTATTTACATAAAGAAATGATGGAATGGAAAACTTTAAGACAAGGTAAAGGTCAAATTGTACAAAGTTTCATGGAAGAATTTAGGAAGAAATATCTTGCATTAAACATTCCTTTGGATTCTCATGACACTTTAATGAAGTATATTGGTGCACTTAATAGTTATATTCATCATACTTTTCTATTGTTTAACCCCACCAGTCCTGATGAAGTTTGTGTGTAAGACACTCACCTTGAGAATAGTGGAAATCATGCTCAAGAAGAACCCACAAAGAAACCTTCCAATTTCCCACATAAGTCGTTTAAGAAGTTTAAAAGAAAGGACAATACGACCACCACTATAAAGAGAGAAGAAGGAAAACCATCTTGCACTCATTGCAATACAAGTGGTCACAATAATGAACAATGTTGGAAACTGCATCTAGAGAAGAGACTGAAACAGTTCAGTGGAAAGGGGAAGAAAAATATTGTTGCTACAGTGCAACAAGATCTTGGTTCTGATTCAAGAGACGAAGGAAAGGTCATAGTGGTTGGAGTACAAGGTAAATATTCCCTTCATGCTAGTTCAAATTCCAATGATGAATCTCATGATGATGAACAAAAGAAGAATGAATTATTTCATGTAACATTTTTATCTAAACACACTAAGATAGATACATTATTTGATTCGGATTCCCAAGTAAACTTGATATCTGAAGCACTTGTCAAAAATATGGGTCTTGAAACTAAACCACATACAAATCCTTATCCTCTTGGTTGGGTATGTGATAAAGAAAAACTTAATGTCACCAATCAATGTAGGGTCAGATTTTCTATTTCTTCAAAGTTGATTGATGAAGTGGATTTGGATGTTGTATCGCTTGATATATGTGGCATAGTGTTAGGGAGTCCTTATATCTATGACAGAAAACAAATATTTTTTCGTCATGAGAAAAAATATCACCTTACTAAGGGGGGAGTGGAATATATTGTTAGAGCCCATAGCATGAGGGTAAACACAACACTTGTTAGTGAAGGACAAACAAATAGACTCATAAAGACTAATAAGAGATATGTACTCATGGTCATAAGAGAGAAAGATGTTGAAACATCCGACGCTTTCCAAGGATGTGATCCTTCTCATAAGAAAGAACGAATTGATATTGTTTCTAAGTATGATGATATTTTCGAGGAACCAGATGGATTATCTCCTAAGAGGGAAATCCAACATGAAATACATCTTCAGCATGATTCTCCTCTTCCTAATGTGGGCATGTATAGGATGTCAGTTTTAGAGATGACAGATATCAAGAAGTAGGTACAAGGATTATTTGATCAAAGGGTCATCATGCCCAGTTCATCTCCTTGTGGTTCTCCGATCATGATGGTTCCAAAGAAGAATGGAACATGGAAAATGTGTGTCGATTACCGGGCCTTAAAAAAAATCACGGTGAAAAATCAATACCCTCTTCCTCGTATAGATGATTTACTTGATCAGTTAAAGAATGTTGTTTATTTCACTAAGTTGGATTTGTGAAGTGGATACCATTAGATTAGGGTTGCAGAACAAGATGCATGGAAGACTACCTTTAAAACTAAACAAGGATTGTTTGAGTGGTTAGTTATGTTGTTTGGGATTTTTAATGCTCTGAAAAATTTCATGTGTGTGATGAATGATGTATTCACACCATTTCTATATGATTTTGTGATTGTGTATTTAGACAACATTCTTATATTTAGTGGGACTTGGGATGAACATGTGAGGCATGTAAAGCAAGTATTGGATACTTTGCAAAGGGAAACGTTGTATGTAAAATTGTCCAAATGTGAATTTGATAAGACTGCACTTTTGTAATTAGGTCATATTGTAGGGGGAGGACAATTGAAAATTGATCCTTCCAAGATTGATGTAATTGTGAATTGAACTGAGCCCAAAATTGTAACCAAGATATGAAGCTTCTTAGGTGCAGTCCTTTATTGGAGGATATTCATTTCAAAATTCTCCTTTATATCAACTCCTTTGCATGCCTTAACCAGTGTGAAGAACACTTTTCAGTGGGGAGGAAAGCAACAAAAAGATTTCGACACTTTGAAGGAAAATATCAGTACCGCACTAGTATTAAGACTATCGAATCTTCAACAGCCCTTCGAGATTGAGATAGATGCGAGCAGATACGCCATGGGTATAATATTGATGTAGTATCGTAAGCCTATCTTTTACCACTCTGAAACTTTTAACCAACATGTTGTTAACTATCCTGCATATGATAAAGAGTTGTATGCATTAGCTCAAAGCGTAAAAAAATGGAATCACTACTTGTTAGGGAAGGAAACGATCATACATATAGATCATAACCCTTACAGTATCTCCAAGAACAAACCAAACTACAACAATCTCGACATTACAGATGGATGAGTTTCCTACAACAATTTCATTTGGTAATCAAGTACAAAAAAGGTATGAGTAACAAGGTAGTTGATATGCTTTCTAGACCTCCTATTGATGCTTCTTGATCTCATGATAGTTGTTGATGAATATTTTAAAGATATATATGAGAAGCTAAACCATGGTGCACAGGTAGAGAACTATTGTCTGCAGGGAAAAATACTCTACCATCTTGGAAAGCTATGTATTTCTACAAGTGAACTATTCCATGTAATACTATATGATCACACTTTTGTTGTGTCTAGGAATTTTGGGGTAGGAAAAACTATGGCTCATCTGTAGAGGTTTTGTTACTGGCCTTAGATGAAAGAAATTGTAACTAAATATGTAAAGGGGTGTGTGATGTGTTCTACTTGTAATCCCACGCATAGAAAATTGGGTCTATACTCACCACTACTTGTTCCATCCCATCCATGGTAAAGTATCTCTATGGATTTTGTAGGGGGTTTACCAATGTCGAAAAGGGGTCATGACTATTTATATGTTGTAGTGGATAGATTCAACAATATGTGTATATTAATTACATGTAAAAAGAATATCAATACTGGGCAAACTACTAATATCTTATTTCATTATGTTTGGGTTCACTTTGGGTTACCCACATCCATTATCTTGGATCGAGATACTCGATTCCTTGGGGATTTTTGGACAAGTTTGTGGAGAATGATGGACACCAAGTTGAAGAAGAGAACTACTTTCCATCCACAGACCAATGGACAGACAAAGGTTATTAACTGAATAGTGGTACTTTTGCTTCGAGGCTACTGCGACATGTATCCCAAGTTATGGGATGAACAGATACCCTATGTACAACATGCTTACAACCAAGCCTTACATTCCTCCACTTAGTGTTTTCCTTTTGAGACATGTTTTGTGTATTTACCTAAAGTTCCTTTGGAGTTGATGTATGGTAGAGATCTCAATTAAAATGAATAAAGAAATGAAGACAGAAATCGCAAGTTCATCCAGAGGATCCAACAGGTACACCAAGTGGTCAGGGAACACTTGGATAAAAGTCAAGTGCAGTATAAATCTCGGCATGGAAAACAGAGGGTTGATCATCAGTTCTAGGTTAGAGACCAGGTATGGCTTCACATCATCAAGTAAATATTGAAGGGTTAAGGAAAGAAACTCAAGTCCATCAGTTATGGACCCTTCAATGTTTTGGAGAAAAGTGGTACCAATTCTTTTCGTCTAGATCTTCCACCTTATATGCATATCTACTCAGTTGTAAATGTGGAGAACTTGAAACTTTTTGAGCCTCCCATGATCATGGATCAGGGTGAGGATATTTCAATACCTTTAGTTGATGAGTTTTCTCCTGAGTATTTAGATTAGTTAAAGGAAGATATCATCCTGGAAAGAAGTAGGAGAACTTCACGTAGGGGTGATGTTGATTATCTTCGAGTAGGATTAAAGGGAACACATCCAAGAAAAGAAAAGTGGATTTAGAAGGACAAGGTGAGGGAACTCTTCCCTCACTTATCTATTGATTGATGAAAGTTTTTGGTGGTCCAAAAATCTCTCAGTGGGAAGGTGTGATCCAAAAAGGATCCATATAAGACTAAGGACAACTCAAAATTCACAGAAGCAACTCAGGAAGCTTAGAATGGCCTCAACAAACATAGAAAGGGAAAATATCAAATTCCTCAAAACTCAGTGAAATTTTCATCATCGTGAAGATATTCACGGTCAAACAGAGTTACAGATCAAAAGATATCCGCAGTCAAAGTTTTGGTCAACTTAGCCCAGTTAGCAGGGATGAGTTAGCATCTATATTATTGACATCAACATTAGTATGCATGATGTCAGCATCTGTACAGTGTATGTGGCACGTATAGAATGAGACATGTGTCATCATGATGTCATCATGGTTATGTGGCAACACTAGAGGCTACGATGTGTCACTCATTTTTTGACATTTTTGGGTCAATCTGTGGACCAATGAAAAATCACCACATGGAAGATCATACAATGATGTGGAAGGATGACGTGGCAGGTGAATGTGCAAGTGGTTGGCATGGGCCATTGGTTGTCTACCATGTGGCAGTGGGAAAATTCCCAATGAGGACCCAAAACTGAATTTCAAAAATAAAAAAAAGGGGCCCGCCAAATCTAACGGGGTCCCTCCAAATATGGCAGCCAAATGGTAAACTCCAACATATAAAAAAAACACTCCAAACTTAGTGATATTCCAATACACATATATGTATATTGTTATAACTATAACCCAAAAGGGGAGGCCAGTGGGCTCAACCTCGGGACCTCCCCCTATCCAATGCCTTAACAATAGCATCTTCCACCGTTGGGCCAACGGACTCTGTTGGGTAGTCCTCCCCACTTTTTCCTTAAATGTTGAGTCCTCCCATGGATGGGGAGCAGGGCACTTGATGGTAAGTTCAGGAACAGATTTCGAGATGTAGTACATAGAATTAAATGCAGGGAGTAGGCATGAAAACTGAGACAAGATTTTTCAAGGGCCTGGGAGTGCCAGAGTCAGATTGAGGCATGGAGACAGTCAATTTTGGGTAATTTGACGCCGCAAATTCAATGGTGTTGTCTGTTTTCTAATCTGAGCAAATATTTTGCATCTTAATTCCATAATGAGGTATACTTTTGTATTTTTCCAAATTCTTTTGATGAGTTAATAAAAGGGCCTACCCATTTGAGAGCAGGACCCGGAGACATAGTCCACAAGGGATGAACTCTGTTATCAAGTTTTTGTGTTCATATTTTATGCTTATGTCTCTTCATTATTGAGATTTTCCTTCTTTATGGTGCACTTTAATTTATGCTCATTTAATACAATTCTTTATAAGTCACTTCGATGAAAATATACCGGATCATCTACCTATGTTCCTTTATCTTTATTAAAAACAACTCAGACATATGAAAATGAATTTATAGGTACCATATTCTGAGGTGTCTCATTTTAAACAAACGAAAGTGAAAAAGATTCAACTACAAGTAATTCTTCTTCAACATGAAGACTTTCAAATGATTGAACATCTTCACCAAAAATGACGTTTTGTTCAATGAAATTTTAACTTTGAATAGAAGGGATAATAAGATATGAATACTCATTCTCAATAGTGAATTCCCTTTCTTGTTCATTGTTGGAGCAGGATATTTCGGATAAGTGTTTGTAATAGTGTAGGAATGAATCAGACGAAACGTTGGCTAAGGAGAGAGCACACAAAGTAGTTGGAGCATGTTCGAGAGTCAACACGCAAAAGGAGGAAAGTAGTTAGGATTTTGGGGATATTATGTCCACTTTGTAACCATTTTGTTACAGGATTATTCCTATTGTAAAGATATAAATTGTAAAAGGTTTTTGGGTTGAAGGAGTGAGTTGAGTTTTGAGTCAAGTATGCAAGATTGAAGAATTCACTAAGTGTTCAGATGTTTTGAGTGATGACTGTATTTTTTGGGAGTTAGGATTGAACCGCAACAGAACAACTGAAGCAGTTTTGGGCAATGTTAACTGATACATCTTTTTGTAAGTGCAGTGCGCAGTTGTTAGGAGATTGCAATGAATAAAATAAGAAGCTAGTTGTTGTGGGTGTAGCCTAGTTTGGGGTGAATGAAATTAAAACCTTGTGTATTGATGTGTTGTTTTTGTGTGTTATGTTTCTAATGCATATGATGTTTACTGTTATTGCACAATGATGGTAAATGTTTAATATTCTGAATATGTCACTGATATATGTTGTTATGATCATGCACACTTAATTTAATGATGAATGAACGATTGTTAAGTGGATTAATGTCATGCACAAGGTATGTTGAATGATAATTAAATGTTAAGTAACAAAAAATGTGCACAAAATAGATGAATGCATAATACATAATATGGTTATGTTGAATACCTCACTTCCCCCAACTGCAGAAACTTGGTTCCTACAACCCCTCCAGATGCCTAGGGTGAGACTTCACTTTCTTTCAGGTGATGCTGAAAGGGCCGGTGTCTAAGGGTTTTGATGGTTTATTAATGATTAGCCCTAGGTTTTCCCACTACACGCCAAAAAATGGTTCTGTTTCCGGGACCAGTATCTGTAACTGAGGGGAATGTTTTGGAGGCCGAATAAGGAAGAGATCAAATAATGGTTAAGGAGGAAGGAACGATAATTTTCTAGTTCAAAGAATAGGAACCCACGGGTCAATGATAAACAATGGTTGCAAAGGTATGTGTTAACAAATATTCATAAAATATTTTTTGGTGAGTTTCCTATAATTTTGACTAAATGGTTAAAAGGCTAGTGGAGAATGTTGGAAGATTATGAGTTGAGGCTTCGAGAAAATAGACTCCTAAATTGACCAGACAATTGAATACAATAAGTAATAAAGTTTATTTTTTAGTTGATTTTTGGTTGAATAGTATACTGGGGGGTTACATTACAGAGTTTGCAATAGAATCTACCCAGTCTTATAGTGTCCCAGAGAGAGAACTCTTCAAGGGTCCACGTGAAATATTTATGAACACACTGTCTACTTGGATAACAATGTTTTTTTGTGAAAAGAATGTTATGAATATGGAATCTAATTGCTAGGTACCTTCATGTACATAGGAGGACTAGGGGGATGACTAGAGGATGGAATGAGAGTGGAAATAGATGAAAAGGATGAAAAAGGAATGGATGGATTGAGGATGTCGAGAGAGGAAGAAAATTAATCAGATGGAGAGATTTGATTATTTCATTGTGGGAAAATGTATAGGTATAGTAATAAGGAGACATTGGTCGAGAGAGAAGAGAAACACATAGTGTTTGAGAAAACATACCCCTACGTAATGCTTCATATCACACCATAGAGAGAAAGGAAAGAGAAAGAAATGGATCCTTAGTGTAGTGTAGTAGAAGAAGGAAGTCCATCCCAGATTGAAATATGTGTTGAACCCACAACCCCATGTGCGTCACCAAGATCTGAACCAGAAACAAGAACTTTGTCAAGAGAAATTGTAGTTAGTGGAATAAGCCAGAACAATAGTAAAAATAGTGTAAGTAGTGCAGCGAACCAGATTTCATCACCATGACCAAAGGTAAGTACAACGTAGAATACAATGGAAGGAATAGATAATACATTAAGAATTCTTGAATTCTAGGGAGTGGGGTTGGAAGACCCAGAGTAGCATCTATTTGTATGTGAGACGATATGGACTGCAGAGAACGGTTAGGTTGAGGAAACAAATATTGTGTAGTTAGCAGTGAATTTCATATCTCACACAAAGTTATGGTACATGAGGTATCATACTACTACACCAGCAGTTCGATCAAGGACATTGGCAGAAATTGGAAAATATTTATTAAAGGAATTTTGGAAGCCGAAATCTGAGTTGTAGTACATCACATATCTGAAAGAAATTAAGAAAATACAGAGTGAGAACGTTTGGGATTATGATCATAGTTTTAAAAATGTGATGGGTAGATTAACGTTCAAGATTTCTGATGAAAATCATACAAAATGGTTTATTTCAGGTCTGTTTTCTCACATTCGTTGTCCTCTGACACAACATAAGGTCACGTCACAACCATAAGAATTATAAATTGCTATGAAGTTATAATCATATCCTATAGGATATGGCTCAAGGATGTCACAGGTTCAGTCATAGTTGGCTACGTTAATGATTCAGTTGTCAGAACAGATGAAAGGAAAGGAAAAGAATGGACAAGTTTGGTGTATTACATCTAAGACAAAAGGCCATCGCAAAGATGAATTCTTATAATTGGTGCAGTATATGGATACAGGGGCACTAAAACCATTGGTAGGAGGAGTGGGGTATTGTGAAATATGCAAGACATGGGGAAATCATCCAACTATTTTCCATTATTGCAGAAGTACCAGAGTACACCCAGAAATTTGTTCTGTAATATTTTCAAGTTTGTAGGACATGATGAGAATGATTATCACACATTCGAATTAATGAGAGAGTGCACTTCATATGCATATAAAATACAAGAATAAAATGTTTAAACAAAAGGATGGGTTCCATAGTATAATACTCTAAGAGGGTTGAATCAGGGTGGACAAGAAGGATTCAGTAGAGGTTGAGGATGAGGAGGATTTTGTAGAGGAGGAAGAGGACCAGACATTTTTTATAATTTCAATCAACCTGAACATTTGGTGAGAGAATAATCGAATCCTTGCACAACATACACTTACTACAGAGCATTGGACCATGCGATAGAGGATTGTCTTGAACTTATAGAAAAATGGCAGGAAAGAGGGAACCATAACCAGAACCAGAACCAAAACATATAGATGATAGCAGTTAAGGAGCATGATGATCAACCCATAATAGAAGAAGTTACGCACAGAAGAACGAGAACCAGAGCGGACACGAAATATCAAGGGAATAACATTCACCAGTGCATAAGAAAAGTAGTGGAGCCATTACCATTTTTTGGTCCGCGAAAAGAGAGAAAGAGAGACTTACCAACAAGCAAGAAAATTATTGATGGGAGAAGAATGGATAACATCAACTTATATT